>JABUQX010109786.1:0-7500 GCA_015478945.1 Trachelipus rathkii
GTTGTACTTCGTTCAGTATCAATTTGAACCGTTTTCGCATTTATCGTGAAACACTTTCGCGTTTTTCATGCGCCACTTCATAACGTAACGTTTAATAATTAATATAAATAAATAATGTATATATAAACTAAACTTAATTCTAAAATAAGCTTTACACTAAACTAGTTTTTAAATTATAACTTCAAAATATATCGACTTAATGTAAAATTTATGGTTAAAGGCTAACTAAATTACGAAACGTAACATATATATATATATAATAGCAATAATAATAACATATGCTGCTTCTTATATATATATATATATACATATATATATATAACAACAACTATCCTAACTTAACATATATATATATATATATATATAATACTATATATATATATTCTTGAATATATTTCAAACGTAAAGACTTGTAAAATAACTTTGAGCTATTCTTCATCGATTTAACATGGTTTGGTACTTCATAAATCTTTATATCTTCAATGAAACTAAATTAAACTTTGTGGTACTTTTAAAAGAAGACTAATATTTTTAGGCTTGTGTTTGGAAGGGAAATATCTAAGAATTCACCTGACCTTAACCTTAATAGCAATAACTAATAATATATGTAACAACAACTAACTAACTTAATAATATAACATATAACTAACTAACCTTAACTAACAACCTTAATATATATATATAGCAACTAATGTGTGTGTGTGTGTGTGTTGTCTTTGTTTACGTGTTTGTGAGTGCGATTAAGTTTTGCTTTACAATTTACATCATTATTGTTTGTGCGTACCTAGTTGGAATGTATTTTTCATCAATACTTGCGAATTGTGATCGATATTAATATTTTAAACCTTCCCTTTATTCTTTATTCATAGTGAATGCAATTGTTGATAAATTTCTTCCCTAAGATACAATTGTGAGATGTATAGGTTACTACTTCTCTCATCATATCATTTTAGTAATTGTTTAAAACCGTTGTTTTAATATTGTTTATATGTCCAAAATATATATAACTATATCATATAATAACAATATAACTAATAGCAACAACAATACTGCTTAACTTCTTTATAACTAATATACAACAACCTTAACTAACTAACTAATATAGTAGTATGTATATATATATGCTTTAATATATATATATAACTATATCTAACTATATATACTATATATATACTATGCAGTAGTAATGAGCTAATAGCCTTTAATGTAGCTAATAATAATAACTAGCTAATAATAACAGCCTTAACAATAATAACTATGTAATAACTGTAGCTATATAACAATACTTAATAGCAATAACTAATAATAACAACAGCAATAATAATAATAACAACAACTAACATTTAACTAACATATATATATATATATATAATAACAACTAATAATAATAATAACAATAATAATAATATATAAATAACAATAATAATAACAACAACAATAATAACCAATAACTAACTAACTATATATATGTATAATATATATATATGTAATATATGTAACATATGTAATATATATAACAACTGTAGCTGCTAATAACAACAATAACTAACAACAGCAACAAATAATGTGTTTGCTAATATATATATAACTAATATATATATATAACTAACTATATACTTCTTTAATAACAATAATAATAACTTAACAATAATAATATTAACAGCAATATAATAATAATATATAATAATAACCAACAACAACAATGTAATGGCTTGTAGTAACAATAACAGCTAATAATGACAATAACATTATAATAACAACAATAACAATATACAATAGCACTGCTAACTATAATACTATGCTAGCTGTGTTCTAACATGTAATAACAGCTTAACACTGATAATATGTAATAACTAATGTTGCTAATAATATGTAATAACATGTACCGCCAGTAAGATATATATATATAACTATATATAATATACTAATATTATTATAATAATATAATATGAAATAAATAATAATGTAATAATATATATATAACTTATTTGTAATAACTAATAATATAATACTAACTATATGTATTATATGTATAACAATATTATTAATAATATATATATATATATAACTAACATATGAACAAATAAAATGTTTGTTAACAATAACCTATAATATCTATATATATATATGTATATGTTATATATGTATATGTATACTATATGTATATTGTATAATATATAATATGTAATATATATATATAATAATAATAATATGTAATTTATAATAATAATATATGTATATGTAATATATAATATATAATATAACTATAAATAATCTAAACTAATAATATATAACTAACTTAATAACTTAATGTAATAATAATATATAATATATAATAATAATAATTTATATATATGTAACAGCAATAACAATAATAATAATAATAACAACTAACAATAATACAATAATAATAACAATAATATATGTATATATTACTAATAACAACAATATTAATATAATAATATATACTAATAAATAATAATAACTAACTAATAATAATAATAACTTAACTTAACAACAACTTGTATGTAATAGCTGTACAATATAGCTTAATAAAAGCAACTATGCTTCTTCTAATAACAATAATATAATTTATCATAACCATAATAGTAATAATGATAGCAATAATAATAATAATATTTAGCTGTACCTAACAACTTAATAATAACTAATAACTAATAATATATGTATATATCTATAACTGTATATCTATACATGTATGCATGCCATGTGTTTGGAAATAATATATAGCCTGTAACTTGTACAATATAACAACAACAATAACTGTATATAGTATAATAATAACAACTAATAATATATAACTATTAATAACAACTTAACTAACAATAATAGTAGCAACTAATATATGTATATATAATAATAACAATAATAATATATTAACTAACTATATATATCTTTCATAATATATATATAGCTAATATGTTTATATGCTGTATGTACTTAACTGTATGTAATAATAACTTTAACAACAATAATAATAACAATAACAACAATAGCTAACAACAATAATATAATATTATATGCTATGCTAATAACTGTAATGTATATAACCTTAACAATAATAACAGTATATATATATGTATAATATAATAATAATTTATAGTATAAGAAAAATGTATTAATATAATATATATATAACTAACTTATTTAATAATAATATATAATAACAATAATATATATATATATAACAATATATATAATAATATATAACAACAAATATATAACTAATAATACAACAATAATAATAATAACTAACTAACAAATAATATGTAATAATATATAATAAATCAATATGTATGTAATATAACATATACAACTAATATCTATAATAACATATATGATTTATAATATAATAACTTAATAATAATAATATAACTTTATATAATATTAATATAATATATATATAATAATATATAATAATAATAACATAATAATATATATATATATAATATTAATAACTATATATATATATATATAATAATAATAATAATAATAACTATATATGTATATATTATAATAATAACTAATAACTATATATATATATATATATGTCTAATAATATATAACCTATACTCTTCTATGTAATAATAATAACAACTAATGTAAAAAACAATATTAATATAATATATTTAATAATATATATTAATAATAATACTATATATATAATAATATATAATTGTATTATAATAATAATAATAATAATAATAATAATAATAACTAATAATAATATATATGCTATTATTAATAATAATAATAATAATAATAATAATAATATATATATCAATATATATATTTATGTATATGTAATAATAATAACAATAACAATAATAATAATATATATATAGTAACTTAATTAATAACATCAGCCGCTGGGCAACTAATAATAACTAATAACATATATATATAACTATTAATATACTTAATATATGCTAACAATATATATATATATATATATATATAGTGATTATGTAATTCAGTTCTCAAAGGAAGAAAGTTGAGAACAATAAAATTTATGCATACAATTCAGCACTTTTTTCAACACTGTTCTATTTCAAGACTCACTATTTCTACATTGTTTCATTTGAAAACACAGTTTCAAAACATTTTCAATGAATTGGTCATTGTATGAAGTGCAGACGTGTTTTTGAGTGCTCCGGTTGATAGTTTATATTTATTTTATTTACTGTTATTATTATTATGTAAAGCTGTGTAGTGAAAGTGTGTGTTTTTCAATCTTATTTTTGTTTTAATTAAAGTTTTTATTAAATCAAATCAGTTAGTTTATATTTATTAGTTTCAGAGAAGTTCTGCGAGTAGAGTTTTAAAGATAAGTTCTAGTTTTAAGTTTTCTTTTCTCTGTCAGGTTTTATGGAGGAATTTTTTAGTGAGGTAAGTGGTAAGCCTCTTCTAAGTCTGAGTTTATTTTTTATTATACAAAATTTGTTTTTAATTAATTTAAGCACATTAAACTTTAAAATTAGAAGGAACGTATGATCATTTTTATCCCGATTTTCCTTTGTTTTTGTCTGTCTTTGGCTTTTGTTCTTGTTGTGTGTGTGTGTGTGTGTGTCTGTGTGTGTGTGTGTGTGTGTGTAATGTGTGTGTGCGTGTGTGTGTTTGTGAGATGGCAGATTTGCGTGGGTGCGGGCTTTCTATTGACTTCACCAGCATCCGTGGCTTAAATTCTAACTCTGCTTCGTTGAATACCACCTCTCTAACTCCCAACCTAAACCTTTGCTCCTGTCTGAGACTCAGATAGCCATCCTCTACCTCGTTTAATGTATCCAACTTACTTATTTCATAATTTCAGTCTAAAGGGTGGAGTGTGCCTATGTAAGCATTAACACTCCTGTAACACGTCTCGTGAATCTCGAATCACCTAATTTCGATGTTCTGTGGCCCAAAATCTTTCATCCTTCTACTAATAATCTTGTGCTCTGCTACATTCTCCTAACAGAACAATTTTCACTTACCTTTGATTGCTCTTTTCACTATACTGAGACTGTTCATATCTTCTCATCCAATATTGAGGCCCTCTGTTTAGAGAGTTTCAGTAATACACAACTTGCTGAATGGGTTTGAGATCTCTCATACTGATTTAGGTGGGAGGAGGCCGAATCATTCAGCATTCTCAACGATCTGGGGCAATTAATTAAGAACAAACACGTCGGATCGTCCCAACCAGATTTAGCTATTTCCTATTGGTAAATCTGACCACAAACATATAAATCTCTTAATTTTAATACTTTCTCAACAACAGCTCCATCCTGCCTGTGCGTTCTTTCTGGCACTTTGATCGGGCCGATTATTGAAATTTACGCTGCTTCTACACTAACTATAATTGTAATGACTGCTTTTCCTCTGGTGACGCTTCGGCCTTCTGCCGACAAGGTGGGAGCTGTAATCGTTGATGGGATGGGCAGGTTCATTCCTTCTTCGACTAAATCTTTCTCTCCTCATAATCCATGGTTCGATCGTAATTGTTCTCTGGCCATTCAGGCTAGAGACAATTCGTATCGGTGGTGGAAGAATTCTCGTTCTCAATACACTCTCGCGCTAATTTTCATTCAGCTAGAAATCGTTGCAGAATGCTCTTCGACGAGCAAAGCGGGCTTTCATCAAACGAAAGTGCGCTAACCTCCTTGGTTCTCCTACTGACTAATCTTTCTGGCCTCTTGCCTAAAACATCTCCAACAACTTTTGTAAATCTACCTTTCCTCCTCTTATTCGATCTGATGGTTCTGTTGCGAACTCTCCAACTGAAAAGGCCAATCTCTTCGGCCTCTATTTTCTCTAACAACCCTGGACGATTCTGGCATTCCTCTTCCTCCTCCCTTCTCTTCTCAGGTGTCCTATGCCTTTACCTGAGATTATATGATTGGGTCATAGGCTCCTGAAATCTTTATGAACGTTAGGAAGGCGGGTGGACAGAATAACATTCCTCCCCGAGTTTTGGAGTGTGCATCGTGCTGGCCTCCTCTCGTTCAACTATATTCTCTATGCCTCAATACTAGCACTTTCCCTCAGTGGAAGCGCGCATATGTCCAACCTATTCCGAAAAAAGGAAGCCACTCTGATCCTTCTAACTATCGCCCTATAGCTTTAACCTGTATTCTATCTAAGATCTTTGAAACCCTTCTCAACTCTCATTTCTTAGACCATCTGGAATCTCATTCCCTTCTTTCCGATCGCCAGTACGGCTTTCGTCGCTCGAGGTCTACTGGTGATATACCTTCCCTATCTAAAATTATGGTTTTTCTACCCTTAGGAATTACAGGGGAGACTTGCGTGGTGGCGCTTGACATATCAAAGCATTTGACTGGATATGGCGCGCGTCACTACTCTCCCTCTTCCTTGGAGTTTCCTCCTTCTCTTTGCTTACTTATATCTAGCTTTCTTTCAAATCGCTCAATATCGGCTGTTGTTGATGGGGCAACTTCTTCTTCTTTTTCTGTCAATATTGGTGTTCCTCAGGGTTCTGTCTTATCTCCTACTTTATTCTTGCTTTTCATTAATGATCTTCTCGTCTGCACATCTATTTCTATCCACTCCTTATGCCGATGACTAAACCCTTCATTCTTCAACTCATTTCAATTCTGCTCCCCTCTTTTACTTCTAAATTGCCTCGTTTTAATCTTTCGATTCCATTCTCGCTGATCTGGATGGAATTTCCAGGTGGTCGTCTCAACCTTGTGAAATTTAATTCTTTAAAAACAAAACTTCAACAAATCTCCCTCTCTAAGACACTTTCTAACTTTCCTATCCCTTTCGACGGTTCTCTCGTCTCTCTTGTTGACAATATAAACATCCTTGGCCTTAACATAAACAAAAAATGTCCTGGAAACATCACATCTCAGTAGTTTGCTGGGCGGCCTCACGGAAACTGGGAGTTCTGTTTGAACTGCGAGATTTTTTTCCTCTTCAAAGTTACTCAAGTTATACAAGGGTCTCATCCACCACGCAGCGTAGATTGCTGCTCACCCTCTCGCTAACCTCTGGGGAATCGGGTTTCTATAGCTTTGGATAGGGTCGGAGTCAAGGCAAAAGACTTATAAACTGTCCTGTACTTTCTAATTCACTTGACCCTCTATCTTTGCGGTGGGATGTTGGTGCTTTATCTCTTTTCTATAGGTACCGTAGCGGCTTTAGGTGCTCGAGGGAACTTTCCACTCACGTGCCACCTCCTTCTAAGACGCCCTCGTAGCACAGGGTTGTGTCGGCACATGAGTTTGTGTTGATGTAGCAGCTCAGACTAGTTCGCTGCGGTGCCTTCTTCTTTCCTGCCGCTTCTGTTCTGAGAATTCTCTTCCATCTTTCTGTGTTTTCTACTTAATTTAATCTCTCTCACTTTAAAGCCCGCGTCTGTGTTCATATACTGCGTAATCTGCGTAAGTTGTAATTTTGTTGAGTCTAACACCCCCTCCTACAAGGCTTACGTGGTGGTGGTGATAACTGCAAAAGAAAAAAAAAATAAATAAA
>JABUQX010109786.1:10000-30000 GCA_015478945.1 Trachelipus rathkii
CTTTTTCAATGAAACCAAGCTTTCCAGATGTTAAAGAAAAATAGACTGCCAGGAGGGACAGTGTTCCTACTTTTTTTCAAAAGACAGCCTTTATAGATAACACTTTGAATTTACAATTGAAGTCAACTACAGAACTTACAACTGCTAACCAGAAAACTTAGACAAATTGGGCTAGTAGTGAGAATTATTACACCCCAAAGAAAGGTGGTAGTAAAAAAGAAAGTTCAATCATTAACCCCAATACCCAATCAGAATTATTGAGTCAACCAACGGATCCTAAACAGATTTGGGGACGACCTCCCACAGTTACAGGACCCTACATGGCTCAACCACCCCAACATGGGAATGGTCCGGTGGGACCAACACCCAAGCGAAAGTCCCACAATCTTAAGGACTTCCTTACATTCAACAATTAACTGCATTTAGTCCTTATATTCTTTATCCATACCCTGGAGCATGGCCTGGATACGGGTACCCCCCTCAAGGGTATGCACCTTCATTCTATCCACCCAATCTTTTTTCAATGGCTTTCCCGGAAGTACCAGAGGAATTAAAACTCTATGGCAGAAATCTTAAGACCCAAGTTTGGAACGGCTTTAAATATGATGATTTCATTTCTACTCTTCATGAAAAGTTAAGCTCTTTAGGACTTTTGAATGAGAGTCAAAAGATAGTCTTCACTAAGTCCATTATATCATCTAAGCTAGAATCGGAAGCGAGAACTTATATCTTAAAAGATAATAGTTTTTCTAGATGTGTAAATTTGGAGGATTTCTTAATCCAATTGAGGATTTTTTTTCAACCAGATGATCAGCAAACTGTCTTCGACCTTATAATACAGTTCATGACTTACAAAAGGGAAAGAGATACAACCTTCCCCGATTTTATTCTAGAATTAAAGAATAAACTTTGGGAATACCAGAAGAAGTTGTTTGATATCGACGAATAGGCGGCTTACACATCTAAACAAGTTAATATTATGGTCACTGCCAAAATATTAGAGAACTGTTCCGAGAGGAGAGATGGAGAGAGATTGAGAGACAAATTACTTAAAGTATTTGATGCAAACTTAAGTTTAGTTGGACTGTTGGAGAAATTCGCACAAATTTCCAAAGGAGCTTTATTGATAGCTAATCAGAAAAGACAAGCCGAGTATCACACTACTAAAGTGTTTCTAGCTAAAGAAAGGCCTGAAGTTAGGCAGAGAACTAACCACATAGCTTGGAAAGCGCGAGAACCCCCCATCAGGATAAGAAATGAAGATAGAAAGGGATCGGATAAGAAAACAGAGAACACACCTCGTTCCAAGAAAGGAGTGTTCCGAAGGTTGACAGACAAAGAGTTGAAGGAATATGATTTTTGTACTTCATGTGAAGCGATTGGACATCACACACACAAGCTTGTAAATGGGATTCACCCTACTGTCGTTATTGTAGATATTTCCACAAGCGTGGGTCTACAACCAAGTGTAAAGAAGCCCCCCTTAGTGGCCAACTTCGGAAGTAGATCAAATGATCATTCAGTTTAATAGTGCAGAATATTTAGAGAAAGGTTTTAAAGCAAAGAGATTCGAACGTCCGAGTTCAGAAAGAATAATTAAAAAGACCTTCTCCAAGAAAAGGGAAGATTATGTCTCACGTACAAAGAGTGGAAAGAAGAGGACGAAAGTTTATGTAGCTGATAACCATCCAGTAGATTCAGAGGTGAGTGAAGAAGAGGAAGAAGAATATAATCCTTCTGATGGAAGTTTCTTTGCACCCAAATCTGAGGCTAATCAGGAAAATTTTCATTTAGCGGCAAAAACAAGGTGAGATTAAGAGGAGAAAATAATGGACAGGTAAATAGTTGAGAAAGAGATAAGATTGTAGTTCGAACATTCTTTCAAGAAAGTGTTAATAGACCTTTTAAACTAGGACATCATTTTTACACCAACGTTTATCTTGCGCTTACAATGGGAGGAAAGGAAGTCAAGACATGAGTCCTGATCGATGTTGGGTCCAGCGTTTGTTTGATAAATCCGAGGAAACTGAGAGAATTGAAGAGAGAAGGTAATTTTGAGATACCCCTTCATTCAACCGATCTCATTGTTCAAGGAGTTGATAACAACCCCACTAAATTAAGGGGAGAGGTCCAACTATATCTCAGAATGCATAAAAAATATTACCTCACTACGTTTCTGGTGAGCGAAGTAAAAGGTGACCCTAGTTGGGATGTACTACTAGGTACAAATATTCTCGCTAACTTACCTATAACCATAGATTTATTTTCTTCTAAAATGTCTATCAAAAAAGACAAAGTGGTGGATATACCTGTTTTTGCCAAGAAATGCACGTACTTGATTAGAGAATATACAGATGGTGGTCTAAGACAAATTAAAGACCCAACTTTGTCCGAAAATTTTTGTAGTAGGCAACAGTTGCTTAGAGGAAAGAAAGTAAGTTTTGAGATAAACGAAACTTTTTCTATTGATCAAAATGGTGTGATAAAGAAAGCGGAGGTTGAGACGAAAGATACTCACCACACTAATTATCATAACCGAGAAACATGGAGCCAGGCCAAAGAATAAGCCGGTTTTTTCTAAAATAATGGAAAATTTGAGTCGACCTGAAAACTTTGAGGATTCAGCGACCTCAAGCCATACCAAAGATGGTTATCTGATAATTGATGAAGAAATTGAAGTTAATTTGAAAATTATAGAGAATACTGTCATATCAGCACAGTCCTCTGGTCATTTGAGAGTAAGATCCGAAGCTCAAGATGGTTTTGAGTTGGAAAGGATTTGTTTAATGACACCAGCTCTTTCGAGGGGCCCTCTCTATTTAGCAAACACGGTAAGTCCCGTGAGAGATAATGTATATATAAATAAATATAAATATATAAATTTGAGTGAACAACAAATTTATTTGAGAAAAGGAAAGTACATAGGGAAGAGTTATCCAATAATGTGTTTAAGTAATGAACATTGTAAAGTAAACCAAGAAGTAGGAGGACAAAGGAAGAAAAAAGCCTCCACTAATGTGGTCACATGTTCCAAAGGTCTTTCCAAGACTCAGTTAAAACAAGTTTATCGAGAAATTATTGAGAAAAAAATTTCATAAGATGCTGAGAATAGTATCTTAGAGAAACCAAAATATTTGAAAGACCTCTTCGAGCTCTTAATGGAATATCATGATATGGTAGCATTAGATGAAGATACTGTACCAATATGTTCACTTCAGAAATTCAAAATTGAACTTCTTCCGGAAGCTCCAAAAGTGATATTCCGCAGGCAGTACCGCTTGCCACACAAGTACTTACAGGACATAGATAATTTTACAGACGCAGCTTTGGAAAAGGGTTATATAAAAGTCTGTTTTAGTCCTCATAGTTCATCTCTACTGGTAGTAGCAAAAAAGAACTCTTCTAAGCCAAGAGTTGGTGTCGATTATAGATATTTAAATTCATACAGCATTCAAGACGTATTCCCTTTACCTAGCATTGAAGAGCTATTTACATCACTAGGAGGCAACACTTTGTTTAGCTCGCTAGGACTCATCGACGTTTATCATTCACTAGGTGTGGAAGAAGAGACACAAAAGTTAAAGGCATTTAGAACAAGGAAAGGACTCTTTTGCCCCACACGACTTATGTTTGGGCATAAGAATCCACCTTCGGTGTATGCTCGTACAATGCAATTGTCATTGAATCACCTCCTAGGACCAGTAGCACAAGTGTACCTTGATGACGTCCTAGTGATGGGAAAAAATGTAAAAGAACATTTTCAGAACCTGAGAAAAGTTCTCACAGCATTTCGAGAAAACAATCTAAGAGTAAAATTGTCTAAATGTAATTTTTAACAGACATCAGTCCTTTATCTAGGATTTAAGATAGGAAGAGATGGAATTTCTCCTGATCCGGCCAAGGTTGAAACTATAAAGAGTTTTGTTCCACCTACAAATGTTAAAGAAACTCAGTCGGTCCTTAGGTTCTTCTCGTACTTCAGGTTCCTTAAATAATTTTTTTGTATACTCAATAGAAAATTTTTAAAAAATTTTCATAACCTTTTTTTTTTGAAAATTTGTTCCAAAAACAAATCCAAACCTATTGCATATACAAAGAAATTATCTAAGCAAAAAGATGCATCTTGCCCGACTATAAAAGTTCTGAAAATTTGATGTTGATCGGATTGGTAGAAAAAAAATGTCAATTTTTCACTTTTCAAATTCAAAAAAATGGGTTTGGAAATTGGACAACGCTGAGCACAAAACTAAAAAATTCGAAAATGTAATACCTAATTATTGTAGGTAATGGGAGAATGTGAGCTATTCTCTCCTTGGGTTTGGCTCCGTCCTGCTCGGTCGTTAAACGAGTACACCTCTGTAGTGCGATTGGTTAAAAAGATATTAAATTATATGTCATAACTTACTCTTCAAACTGATGAACAAATCCTTTGGCCAGGCCCCCGTGACAATCCAACCAACTAACACCTTATTAGATTCTCAAACCTGTATTATAACAGTATCCAGGCCTTCTATCAAGTGAGCTATTGGCCTGTGCAAATTAGAATGCAATGTTAAACTCTACAAACTCACCAACTTCTCTCCCTGAAGACCCTTCAAGTGGAATAACGGTTTGACCGAGTTCTTTACCTTATGTGAAAACAGTTCAGTCAATACTTTTCTTACCAGCAAATGAATCGGTTTTGTGATCAATCTTACAATCACAAAAACCACGTCTTTAAGACTTAAAGCAATAGCTAATTGAATATTTAAATAAATGAAAAGTAAAATACGTTTGGAAATACTCAAGGAAACCACTGGGATAATTTTAGAAATATTTTAATAAAAAAAATAAATGAAAATGGTACTGGTCTTACAAACTAGGTTTTTATAAGTCCATGGACATATAGCGGATGTCTATAGATATCCGTATACATGCACACCGCACATATAGAACCTTCAGTACCGTATATCAATTCTATTTATATATATATATATATATATATATATATATATATATATATATATATATATATATATATATATATATATATATATATATATATATATATATATATATATATATATATATATATATAACATACATATACTTCAAAATACCTACAGGTTTTATACTTCCATGTACATATAGCCGGATGTCAACAGATATCCGTATACATGCACACCGCAACTATAGAACCAAAATGCTAACTACAAAAAGTATATATATAAAAATATATATATATATATATATATATATATATATATATATATATATATATATATATATATATATATATATATATATATATATATATATATATATATATATAACTATATATATGTATATATATATATATATAACTCTCTATATATATAAATATATATTAAATATTATGCTCAAAAGAAATAAATAAAATATCAACATAAATACTCTACCAATATATTCATATAAATTCTTGTCCATACATTTATATATATATATAAAACATACATATAAATATATGTCCAATAATATATATGAATAAACAAAATATATCAATAAAATAATATATGGACAGACTGACTTTGCAAAAGATATAAAATATTTGCTTGTAAATTAAATGTTTTTGACAATTATTAAAGGCATCGATTTATCAGTGTGAACAAATGAATGCAGTCACAGCTGGTCAGGATCAGCTGTTGTCTTAAAGCAAAAGAGTTGCCAACTAGTAATTAAACAAATCTTAATTTCAAATAAATAAAATGTGACTTTAGTAATTATTCGTATATAAAATAATGTAACTTCAATCGTTAAACACTTTATGTTTGTTAACTCAAAAGAATCTTTACCATGTTACAAAAATACACATTAATAATAACTACCCTTACCTGCTAGTGGTATATAGCAACACCGCAGACAAAATACATTTGCAAATTCACTTTAACAGACGACACTTTTATAATGGCAATGCAAAGATTATATTTACACGAATAAACACAATTATATTTAGAACACAGCTTAAAACAATATTGGCTTTATAAAAAAATAAGCCACGAGATTTCCACATTGAAAATTACAATACCTTATTGCATTTAAAAACATTAACACAATTACTTTATAATAAAATATGAAATAAGGCACCTCCACGATTTACAAGACTATGCACACTAAAATAATAATAACATCGATTAGACAGAGCAACAAGTGCAGTACCAACTGTAAACACTTTGATTGACGACAGATGAAAGCAAAAAGATCACAAAATATTCATAATTTACTATTTATACAAATCTTCGCCAACCAGTTTACATCTGACCATCCAATCACAACTCTTAAAATAATTAATAAAATGATGTATCCACTTATTAGTTATTTCAGTAAAACAAATATATATTACACATTCAGCACGACCGAAAATTGGTATTTCTTTACAATCGAAACTTTGTTCAGAAGAAATCTCAATTTTCCTCTAAAATCAAAATATAAAAGCCAAATGAATTTATACATTGTGCGCTCCACACTATACAAAATTAAATATTATTCCATACACATTTATATATATATATATATATATATATATATATATATATATATATATATATATATATATATATATATATATATATATATATATATATATATATATATATATATATATATATATATATATATATAAAACAATTACATACATATAATAATAATGCGCAGTAAACTTATAACAGTAAAAAAATAAATAATAATAATAATAATAATAATAATAATAATAATAATAATAATAATAATAATAATAATAATAGTATTATTATTATTATCACAGACTTGTGAAACGACGACCAATCAAAACTTAGGTTCCAAAAGTAAGTCTTGAAAACCAAGTTTCTATTGGCTGTCGTTTACGCATGAAAGGCAAACATATTTACAAATTTCTTTTGATGAGCCGTTGCAATCATACATCGTATACATAGAAAATGAAAGAGAAATAGCAATGACAATGTTGGTCATTGCTTTACAATACATAAATGAGGCAAAGTTATGTATTACGTGTATTATTGCATTACAACCTCCTCCTTGATTAGGGCTCTGCCCGTGAGTGACGGTGTTTATCTCTGTAAAAAAAAATGCATATTTCAAGTTTGAAGTCATTTCGCAAAAATATCTGAAAGTTGATATGAAAATAGTCAAAAACATGGATTTTGAAAAATTTAAAATTCTGAAATTATGACTAGTAACAGAAAAACACCGGAAAACAACGTTTTAGAGCGCAATAAAAGCTACATTTTGGTGTTTACATAGTCAAAATCGGCTGAAAA
Organism: Trachelipus rathkii; assembly: GCA_015478945.1. NCBI lineage: Eukaryota > Metazoa > Arthropoda > Malacostraca > Isopoda > Trachelipodidae > Trachelipus > Trachelipus rathkii. The sequence continues at coordinate 17,272 of JABUQX010109786.1, forward strand.
TTCCGAATTTTATGTCCATTTTTAGGTGGGTTTGAAAACTGGGATCAGCCCCAGCCAAAGATTGGATCATCCCCTTATAGAGAATTTTGCACTAGTTGCACAACCGTTATATGATCTGGCGAAGAAAGATGTCAAGTTTGAATGGACAAAGAAACACCAGAAAGCTTTTGAGACATTGAAAGATAAGTTGGTAGTACAACCACAGTTAACATTTCCTGATTACAGTAAGGAATTTTTTGTAAACACTGACACTTGTGATTACGGCATCGGTGGCGTGTTGTACCAACTCACAGATGAAGGGAAGGAAAAGCCACTTTCATTTGTTTCTCGTGTACTCCAAAGTATCGAGAAAAACTATGATACAATCGAGAAAGAATGTTTAGTCGTAGTTTTTTGTCTCCAAAAATTTAAAAATACAAATTTTGGATATAAAAGTTACAAAATTATTGACGATATATCAACCTCTTTTGTTCATTTCAGAACAAGCAACGGACAGGTTCCTGAATTGGCAGATGGACATTGTTTTGTGAATAGTTTTTTCCTCCCACACGTGTAAATAAAAAAGGTGGACATACTATACGTTCACGCGATTATTAGAGTAGAATCCGGCACTTAAACGTGTTCTTTTTTAGGAGAAAAGAAGACCACTTTTTTACCTCGTAAAATTTCATTTTAAATACAAGGAAACATTTAAAGAGAAAAATTGAATGTCGCAAGATTGGGGAAAGAATGTAACAGGTGGGCTAAGGTAATCCTAATACCTACTCACACTATTCTTAAGGAGTTTTGTTTTATGCTACACGACAAAAAGGCCCTATTCATCAAGTCCCTGATACGTTATGATCTTTTCGGTAATATGATCAGTGTCTGCATCGTTAGGGAAGCGGTTGGAGAAGATTTGAGAACAGGAAAAAAGATTGAAAGAAAAGATATGTATTTCCCCTCGGCAAATTGGTGAAAAAATATTGCACTCAATGTGTATCTTGTGTTGAGGCAAAATGTCCCAAACCTCTTCTCGTGTTCAAACTGTCCGATAATATATTGAATCCTTTGTCCTGAATTGGTGACAAAGACGTGCCTTATACCTCTCTTACTTGATTCTTTATTTGTGAGTAGAATTATCATTCACTTCCTTGAGGTGTTTAGGTTTTAACTTGGTTAAAGAAGTTTGTGTTTCTACTGGATTCTGCTGTTCTTGTGTTGAATCCTCTGGTATAATGTTTGGTTCGTCATAAAAATTAGGGGGTATCCAAGAAGAATTGGTTGGAGATTCTTGATCATCTTCCGTTTACTTCTTCAGGTTCCACTCTTATTGTTCTTTCGGCTGTATCTTTTGGGGAATCTAATGTTTCTTGAATAGCATCAGGATTCCAAATCTCATCATTAATTCGAAAATAAGAAAGTGAGATTCGTATCTTCTCTACTGGAATTTTTTACATTGTCCCGTGAACCGGATAACTTCTGTTAATTTAAACATGATAGCATCAGTTTCTGGCTTCTTTTATTTAGTGAATTTACAAGGAAACGGTCCTTCAATCTTTGTTCAATTTGGTGAACTTTTGCTGCTGGCTTTCCTTTATAGCATTTACAAAAACATAATCACCCACTTTTTAATTTTCTTTGGTGTGGCATGTTTTTGTGGTTGCTGTTCATAGCTTAATTGTTTCTTTTCAAAATTTCTCTTGCTAATCTCTTATTGCTTCCATTTCTTCCACTACGACCATTCTACTTCATCTGAATGAATTTTCTATCTTCATAGATTTTTGTAAATGGAGAGACATGGTAGTGCCATCTCGTAGGGAAGTCTCTTATATATCCATGTAGAATAAATATGTGGAAAGATGAACCAATCGATCTTTTATTAGATGTATTGATTGGCTATTTGAGCAAAGATAGGTATTTGTTGACCAATCTCGATGATTGTCTTTGACAAAATGACGGAGGAAATTTTCTATTATCCGCATTCAATCTTTCAACTACCCCATTTTGGCTTGGTTTGTAGGGCAGGATATTAACTTTTTTTATCCTCCAAGCTTTACATAGTTCTTTGAAGGCAGCTGAGTTGAATTCTGGGGCATTGTCCGAAGCTAAAATTTCTGGGCTCAAATGTCTGCATATTACCCTTTCTTGTAAAGCTTGAGCAAATTCTTGGCTTGTTCTTGATTTACAGGCGACTAACTCGCAATAACGAGTCAAAACATCTCTAAAAACGAGAATGTGTTTGGCACCTGAAATTGAACATGTGGGAAGTTTTCCTATACTATCCACGTGTACCCTGGAAAATGGAGTATAAGGAAGGGGCCATCTGTTGATTTCTGCTTTCGGAGGCCTAGGACCTTTAACCTTAGCACAGGACACGCACTGTAAACAGTACTCCTTTACTAACTTACTTAGATGTTGGAAAACGTATCTTTCTCTTAATTGTTTTCCAGTTCTTTGCTGTCCTCAATGCCCACTCTCAAGTGAAGAATGGCAGTGATCTATCACTGAATAGATCATGCTGTCTGGTACCTGTATTACATAAGGTTCCTTTCGTGTTGCATAGTACAACACTTTCTTATGGAATATGTGTGGATAAGTATTGGGGTTTTCTTTAGCCCACTTTACCAATTCTTTTAATCTAGGGCAATTTTCTTGTTCCCTATGGAAAGTTTCTTTTGTTAGATAAAACGTTTCTTGTAGCTCGGTTTCTTTTCTCTTTAAAAGAAATAAACGTTGGAGCTTTTCGCGGGTGCTACTCAAATAGATTCAGTGCGGTATGTTTGTTTTTCCTGTTTGATATTTTAATCGTTGGGGAACGCTATTGACAATATAATCTCCAAGGGCCAGCCTACCCGTGTTGTTGGCTATTATGTCGAAGATTAAGCAATAGAGGTTGGTTATCAGTTAATATAGTGATGTCGCCAAACACCGTATTTTTAAATTTCTGAAGTGAAAGACAACAGCTTTGAACATTCCTTTTTTCTATGGTTCGTGTTTAATTCACATGCCTCTTAACGCTCTTGAAACGAAACGATCAATGGCTTTTTTTGCCATCGTCGACAGTTGTAAAAGACTGCCTCAATTCCATAGTCGCAGGCATCTGTACCTATAAAGAATGGCTTGGAGTAATCTGGAAAAGTTAACTGAGGTTGAACAACCAATTTCTTTTTTAAGAGTTCAAATGCTTTGTGTTGTTCTCTTCCATTCTAAATTTAACATTCTCTTTACTAAATTATATGATGGTTTCGCATTAGTGAAAATCACTATTAAGAAGCGAAAATAAGAGAAAAAACCTAAAAATGTATATTTTTCTTTTTACTTGTTTGAGCACTTAAAGATTCAGTTCACTTTTGCTGGATCTGGTGAAATTCCGTCTCTTCCTATTTTAAACCCTAAATAGAGCAACTGAGGTTTGTAAAAACGTGACATTTTGTCAATTTTAATCTCTTAACTTTATTCCTCTAAATGCAGTAAATAGGCTTTCTTTAATTTTCAAAATGTTCTTTAGAAGGCCCGACACCCCACTGAATAAGACATCGTCTAAATATACTTGAGCAATAGGTCCTAATAAATGGTTCAATGCGACTTGCATGTCCTTTGCATAAGTATAGGGGCATTTTCTATGCCAAGATAATAATCTGGTTGCGTCAGAATAATCCCTTTTCTTTACGAAATGCCATTAATTTCCTCTGTGTTTCCTCTCAACTTCGAGGGAAGTAACGCGTCGATCAAATCACAGCAGTAATAAATGGTACTGCTCTAGGGACAGAAAATATTTCGCTATTACGGGCAAGGGGTTACACCATCTGGCAACAGATCTGAAAGAGTTTAAGTACCGATAGTCTGTACAGACACGAGGTTTATTTGAATTCTTTTTGGCCACCCCCAATAGAGGTGAGCTATGTGGCGAGTAACAAGCTTTAATATATCCCTTCTTCAATGCTTCGTCTGTAAAATTATCTATGTCCAAATAACGATGTGGGAGACGATACTGTTTCTAAAAATAACTCTTTGGAGCATCTGATGGTAAGTTCTATTTTCAAACTCTGTATGTGGAGCAAACAGGAACTCACGTCATCTCTAAAAGCAATAACGTTTTGTATTCCATAATAAGTCAGATAGTTCTTCTAATTTGTTCAGGTTTCTGTAAATAGATACATCTGCATCTTCTTACTAATTTTCTGTTATAATTTTCTCTGTAGTGCATTTTCAACTGTTTTACTGACAGATTCTTTGAGCAGTTACTATAACAGTAGATCTATTTGCTTATTTTCTGAATTAGGTATCCGTAAGATTAATATATTCTTTTCATTTGTTAAATTATTATGACATTGTCCCTAATTTTATTTCTTTTAATAAAAAGGTTTGTCACATAAATTAATATAACTCATAGATCACTTCATTGTGTTCTTACTGGCATACAGTATTTACAAAATTAAATGGCCCTAGGGAAAAACACAGGTGTTTAACAAACACATCTTTTCCAGTTTCAAATCTCTTTTATTCTCAAGTTCTGACTTTCAGATAACCATAAGAGTGAGCAGGTGCCATTGTTTTCTGTCTATTAATAGCAAAATTTATTTCTATTTCCTTCATTCTGCTATTAAAGGTCCTACACCTACGTGGTGGAAGGTTGTTTATTTTCTTTATCCTTCTTGAAGAACAATATTATTTTTCTTTATTTCTATCTTTGTAAGGCTTTTTCCAGATGGCTTTATAATTTCTGTCTTTGTAGGCTTTTTCAATGAGCCTTTATTAATTCTGTCTTTGTCGACTTTTTCAACAGAATTTTTATTTATTTCTGTCTTAGTAGGCTTTTTCAATGAGCCTTTATTAATTACTGATTTACAGCCATTTCTGTAATTATTTATTATTTTATCTTTCGTAGTTATCTTTTCGCCTGATTCATGAGAAAAGTACTTCCTGTTTTGGCAAAGATTTTGGAAATTTTATTTCATTATCCTCTCTTAAGAATTTAAAAATGTGATGAAGAAGGTCTTGGTTTAGGTAGGCTTAGCCAAAAGACTTGTACCTCATAAATTCCATTCAAGCTAAGTGCTTCAAGTTTTACACACCTTAAATAAGGTGAACTGGGTAATACTGGTTGGTGTAGTCTCAAGTAGTAGATCACTTCTCCTACGGATGATCTTTGTGTTCCAATCCCTGACTATAATACTAGCCGCTTAAGAGGTAGTGTTAAATCTTCCTTTTTTTCTATTTCTTTGTTTCTTTGGGACAATTAAACAGGTCGTGCTCCCTAAATCTAGAAGACTATGAACTTCAACTTCGTTCTGACCTTTCAATGGAGTTAAAAATATATAGACAAAAAATAATGACATCCCAATTTTTGGGGTCTAATTCCTAGCCCAAGAATACTGGATGTTCTAAACACATCTTTCTTCTTTATGCTTGAATGTATTTTCTTTAATGTCTGTTCTATTTTTCCCTTCTTCACTAAATCTTTGCGGACCTAATAATTTTCCTCTCTTTGAGAGAGTCGGGTGCCAAAAACTGTCATCTTCTCTTTCTTCATCTCTGCAGTTCCAATATTTCTTCATGTTCTGGATCAGCTTGATAGTTTGTAATCAAATGAACTCTGGTTGTTTTCTTAGGACTCTTACCCTGATAGCTATGCTCATTCTTTGAGTAAGAGTTTAACTTCCTTGTATTTGAATCATTTTTTATCTCGACTTTTTCGAGCTTTAACGTCCCGTTTCAAAGAATCGTGGGTTTAAATTGTAAGTGATATTACCATGTTAATTATTCATTCTCTTTAGTGGATCCCAAGGCGCACGTTCTTACAGTTAGAAACCCGTCGAACCCTTGGGGGTGGAGAATTTCCGACATATCTCGGCATTGCCGTGTTCCACACAGTTTTTGGAATGGTGACTCTAGAGATTCTACATTTTTAGGCAATAGTCCATTGACTTTATCTCTTTACTGGAAAGTTTCTTAACTATTCCTTTATTAAGTCTTATATTTGTCGAAGGGCTTGTTCTCTTCCCTGAAAATTTAGAAGTATTTCCTTTATTTCCCCATTCCATGCTCTTGTTCTTCATGGAAGGGTTATACATAGTTCTTTCTTTTCTAATTTCACTGTTATTATTGATGTTGTTTTCTGTATAGAACACTCTGGCTGTATTTCTTCCAGCCTGTTCTACTCTCATGTTGGTTTGGAATAAAACTCCTTCTTCTATCTGACTAAGTTTCTCTAAAATTTCTACTAAACTTAAGTCAGGATTAAAGATTTTTAATACTTTATCTCTTAATCTTTTATGATCTCTAAGTTCTTCCATACTTTCTAATATCTTTGGTCATAAATAAAATATTTATGTTGAGGAGTTAAAGTCCAAGGGAAGTATCATATAATTCGATTGATTGTCTCTGATATTTCCCACAAGAGATCTTCAAGATCCAACATGATTCAGTGAAGTTTATATGTGGCTTCTCTAAGGTTTATCGAACTGCTTCAATACAGATAGATTGTCCTCAGGCTTTTTCGGACTTGAAGAAAAAATCTTCAATTGGAATCAAAAAGTCTGTTAGGCTTTTTGCCACCTTAGAAGAAGCGCGTTATCTTTCAAAATATATTGTTCTGGCTTTCTGATCGTAAAATTCTAGAGATATTGTAGTTTAGCAATTTATTTTCTGTTCCTCAGTTATTAGTCCCTACGTGCCTTATTTTCTCTCTGGTAATGTAGTAGGTAATCCTCAAATTTTAATCCCACCTCAGAACTTGTTGTTTGGTATTTTTCCATACCTTTTTAGGTCTTGGGTATTTCTGGAAATGCAGGTGTAAACACATTACTTGGGTAATAATCCTCCATAATGGGGTCCATATGGGTATGGATTGTAACCCGTTGCTTGTTGGAAAAAAAAGGGGTTTTTTTTTGTTGCCAAACTTGTGTGAAGGTGCTGTGCCTGTTTAAAAGGATTCATTTAAATTTTTAGGATGGCCCACGGATTTCTGGGGTTCGTTCTCCATATAGAGTTTCATTAAGTTTACTGACCAAGGTTTCATTAAACTCACTCTATTATTAAAGGATTTCTGTTTTGCCCATTCAGGAATGGTAATGATTTCTTTTTTGAAGGGGTGTAGCCCCGCTGTTTTAATATGTATATTAAAAGTATTTGTCCAAACACTTGTCTTTGGGAGCACCTTAGGTATTTTTCTTTAATTTCTGTTGATCCGTATTGAAATGGATCGACAATGCGCTCCAAAAATTCTGGATCGAAACCATTCCGTGATATTAGAGGGGGTAAATTAATAGGAGGAAGTCCCAATCCTTTTGTGTGGGTTCGCTTTATCTTGGGTTTGTCCCTGTATTTTTCTAGATTTTGTTCATGCAGGTAGTCTTCATTTCTTGTAATTCATGTTCTTCCATCTTAATTAATAATCTGTCTGTTGTGTTTCTCCTTATTTATATTGCATCCATATTTTCATCCATGTTCTCTCTTGAATCTTTTTTGGTCCCCTTCAGGTCTCTGATATGCTCCATTAGGGCGTCACTGGTCCGGTGCTATAGCCCTTTGAACCCAACATAGCATAGAATGAGAAACATTGTAGATAAAGTATGAATAGTAAGCCCCTATTTGGTTCAAACATTTGTCATGAATTGTTCGATAGAACTTCAGTATAACAATATTTTTTAATAGTTTTTCTCTTATATTAAAATCCTACTTGTTGTGTTGGATTGTTAAGACACTATAAAGTTTCGTCAACTTTTTAATTGTCGCTCGGTTTCTTTGAGCATGTCTAATTTAAAAAATCAAAGATTTCTTTGTAAAAGCGATTTTAAAGAAAAAGTATTTAAATCCCTAAAGTTCAAAATATTTTTTTCAAATATATTTTAAAAATTCAACTGTATTAATTTTAAAACTTTTCTATGTTTCCAAGAAAATATGTAGAGTTCTATTTAAACTCAAACAAAGGAGTTTATATGTCATAATTTATTAATTGAAATTATTTTTCTAAGTGTTTATTTTTTAATAATTTATTGTTTAATAAATTGGCACAATTGCCTGATTTCAATTATTAAACACTGTTAATTGTTAATCACTATTAAATTTAAAAGTTTAAAATTTAATCACTTATTAAATTTAAAAAATTAAAATTTAATCACTTTTAATTCAATATTTCTAAGTTTAAAAATAAAAATATTTTTCTATCAAAAATTGTTTAAAAATATCAAAGTTCTATTTGATAATGAAGTTTCGATAATTAATTAGTTATCTGTAATTAATAAGTAACTATCCCCTTTATCTGTCGGGTGTACTTTTTAAATGTTAGAGGTCGACTTTCTTGACCTTATTTATCAAAGGTGAATTGTGACCTTTGATTGTTCATATGTTCTTCAAAATTGTTCTATGTTTTTCAAAAAATATTTTCTAAGTTTGAAATCAGTTAGTTTATAAATTTATTTTCAAGTTCTGTTGTAATTAATGGTTTCTTTAAGTTTTGCTGCGGTAGAACCTTTTCTAAAGGTTTGGTGTTCACTAGAACAATTTCTAAAATGTTTTAGGTCAATAGAACAAATTTTCACTGTTCTGGGTCAAAATAGAACAATTTCTGATGTTCTAGGTCAACTTAGAACAATTTTCTGTGTTCTGTGACCTTTTGACCTTTTTTATTGTGACCTTTGTCTTGGTGACCTTTTCTTTGTGACCTTTATTTTTTCCTAAAAGGACTTTTCTAACTTTGAAACTTTTAAATTATATATTTTTAAAATCACTAAAAAAAACTTTAATAATTAAAAAAAAAAACACTATTATTTAATAAAAAAACACTATTACGTTTAAATCACTAAAAGAAAATACACTATGTAGTTTTAAACACAAAAAAAAACGAAAAAAGAAACCAAAATATTCGAAATTTGACCTTTTAAATTTTCTATAGGTCAGAGGTCATTTACGTTTGACCTTACGATTTTTTCAAAAATTCTAACCTTTATAAAACCGGGATGGTACGATTTGCACCATTCATATTATAATGTAAAGAAAAAATGGTTAGTAAATGCATAAATTACATAGAACAAAATATATATTATATATATTATATATATATATAGTATATATTATATTAATATTATTTATATATATATATATATAATATATATTATATATATATAATATATATATATATATATAATATATAAATATATATATATATTATATTTATGATAAAATATATAGTTATATATATATATATATATTATATATAATATATATATATATTATATACTATATGTGTTTGTGTTTGTCTGTGTGGTTTTACGAATATGCAGCGAAAAAGCTGGAAGAAAAAAGCTTGCAAAAAATGAATGAATCCAATTTCTGTGTCAAGTTCACGATTCGACCTTGTTATTTCGGGGTATTTTATTTCTCGGTCACTGGCACTTTGACATCTATGTCAATGCCTTTTCCCGCCTTCTTTTATACTTCTGGATGTTCAAAATGCTGATTTAAAGGTTACAACTACAATCAACTTCATCTCAACAGCATCACGATCAATACTATAAAATCGTTTTACATTGTGACTAGTGTCATCTCAATCTTTCCCGCAAACAGAACGCATATACGAATGTTCTTTTTTGACTTAACATTTTCTTATGCTTTGCTATTGACGGTAGAGACTATTTTTAATTTATAAATGGCTCTAACTAAGTTAATTATACTTTTTTAATAAAAAAAATTTCGCAGTTAATATTAGCTAAGTATTCTTTATTTTTTAAAAGAATAAAAAAAATTTAATTAAATTTTTAATTAATCAATTAAGGGATTGAGTCGCATTGTTTCCCTATTTAATTTTAAAAAATCTTCCACACTTGGAACATAATATACGGAAAAAATAACGAATCAAACGATTTTTTATTATTGCTTTTTAGAAGTTTTGCTTTAAAGAAACAAAAAAAAATAACAATAAATAAAAAAAAGAAAAATGTTTTGTCAATTTTTTAACAATAACAATTTTAATATATTTTCTCTATAATTTATATAATAAAAAAAATCTATTAAACTTCTTTTTTATCACACGATTTTTTATATTTACTTTTTATTTATTTATAAAATAGTAATAAAAAAAAAGAACAAAAACACTAAGTAGACCTTTATTTTCTCTAGGTCTTTCTGGTGATTTTTCTAGCACCTTATTTTGTAAAACTTTTAATACAAGATTTAGAATTTAAATTACACTTTTTCTACTCTTAATGTAGATTTTAGCACTGATTTTTGCTATAAAATTTTGCTATAGAACAAAGCAAAATATATAAAAAAAAACACTTTTGTTGTGTAATTTATTACGAAACTATACATAAACGAGCATAATGTATGTTAGAATCTGACGATTAGAACATATCGTATACTCTTTTATATAAATTTCCAATTTACTTTATTTTTAGTGTGGTCTTTGTGTTTTTTCTAAAAAATAATATACTTTTTATATGTAATTATTTTTAATTACAATAAAGAAGTTCTAGTTGATATTTTCCACCTTTAAGTACTTAACAAAGATTTAGTTTGGAACTGTCGATGACCTCTCTTTGGTCACCCTCAATGGATTGAATGGATTGTTGGCCTTTTTTCATCAGAAGTGTCCAGGTACGTGTAGTCGAATATCCCTCGTACGTCTCCTTCGAACCTCGTTTCTCGAAGTCGAATAAATACCACGGTCTTGGAGCTAATTACGGAAGAAGATAACGACCATTACCATCCAAAAGCGAAGGTAGCCAGTCTCGGAATTAGAACAGGTTTTACCGAGAAATTGGTACTGTCCCCGTCTAAGTCCGTTATTGGTGAAGAAATAATACACTGGTATACTTTGTTTTTTATTCAATCCTATCAGCTTAATAAAACTATTCCAAGACAAAAAAACGTCCAAACAAAAAAAAAGTCCAAGGTACAAAAACCTGTATAAAATGCAGATAAAACAAAATATTATAATATAGATATAAGTAATTAATTAATTGATTAAATTAGTAATTATTATATTATTTCAAATATCAGATTACATCTTTTAAAATATTTCATGAACATTATAGCAAACATATTAAAATTATATCAATAGTCATATTAGAAATTATATTATAATTATATTTTTATATATATATAAAAAAAAACATTACAATATAATTATATTTCAATATAAACATATTAAACATAATTCATTTAACACAATCAAATATTAAAACAAAAATAAAACAGACTTTAAACATTTAAAGATCATATTATTTATTTAAAGATCATATTATTATTATTATTATTATTATTATTATTATTATTATTATTATTATTATTATTATTATTATTATTATTATTATTATTATTATTATTATTATTTAATTATTATTATTATTATTAACAAATTAATATTAAATTCCTCGAGATAGTAGATGGAAATTGGTAAGTGAGAATATTTCCTTGTTTCTTCTCACTAAGAATATTGGAATATTAGCTGTCTTTATATTTATTTTTAGAAATATATAAAAGGAAAAAAAATAAAGTTAATATGTATATATATATAATATTTATATTATAGATATTATAATTATATATATAGTATATATATAATATTATATAATAGTATATATATATTTATATATAATATATATTATATATATATTATATATTATATAAATATGTAACAATATATATATTATAATAATATATATAATTATATATATATATATATATATATATATATATATAAATATATATATAATAAAATATATAAATATATATTATATATATATATACTATATATATATCAATATATATATATATATATAATATATTATATAATATATCGTATATATATGATATATATATATATATATATACTATATATATATATAGAATATATATATATATATATATATATATAGTATATATAGTAATATATATATATATATATATAATATAATAATATATTATATATATATAGTTATAATATATATATAATTACTTATTATTATTTTATTATTATTATTTTATTTTTATTAATTATTATTATTGATTTTATAATTTATTATGATTATATTATTATTATTATATAATTATTATAGTATTATTATTATTATTATTATTTATTCTTAATCATTATTATTATATTATTATTATTATTATGATTATTATTATTTTATTTTTTTATTATTATTATTATTAATTATTATTCATTATTATATTATTATTGTCTCTAATTAATTTAATCATTATTATTATGTTTCTCAATAATATTATTATTATTATTATGCTGTTTATATTATTAGTGTTCTTATTATTAATTATTATTATAATTATATTTATTATTCTTATTATTGATTATTATTAAATTATTATTATATGTATGTATTATTATTCTTATTATTATTATTATGTATTTATTATTATATTATTAGTTTATTATTATTAATTATTATATTATTATTATTATTATTATTAATTATAATTGTATTTATTTTCTTATTATTATTATTATTAAATTATTTTTATTACTTTTACTTACTATATTATTTTTATTATTATTATTATTTTATTATTATTATTAATTATATTACTTATATTTTTAAATTATTTTTATTATTATTATTATTTTATTATCTTTATTATTATTATTATTATTATTATTAACTATTAGTAATATTATTATTTAATTATATTATTACATTATTATTATTATTATTTATTATTATTATTATATTATTATTATTAATTATTATTCATTATTATTATTTTTTTTTTTAAATAAATATT
>JABUQX010109787.1:0-12500 GCA_015478945.1 Trachelipus rathkii
TTTTTGATGCGGGGAGGCAATTTGGGGTTGGTCGTGAGAGTGCTCTCTGAGATGCTGAATGAACGGTTCAGGACAAAGCGGGTGGCCCGGAGGCGCCATTCTTCCGCAGAGTTTTGAAGGAAGTGTTGCTTACGTGCTGACCCGCGAACCACTCGTCCAACTACATTCTCTATGTGCTCAATCTAGCACTTTCCTGCAGTGATTGGATAATGATAGTGCACGCCGAGACGAAGTGCGCACCGTCTCACCCTAGTTTCCGATAGAAAGGAAGCCGCTCGATTCCTTCCTACATTATTCGCCGCTATAAAAATTTACGGCCTCCTCCATCTATTTGGGTATTGCCCCATAGTCTATATCTTTGAAACGCCTTCTCAACTCCTCACATCTTGATCATACGCTGGAATCTACACTTCCCTTCTTTCCGATCGTCCAGTTCTCTGGGCTTTCGGCGCTTCGAGGTCTACCATAAGGAGAACTAAATTAATGCTTTCTTCGGATTTATAGGGTGGGATTAATACAGTAAGAGCTGTGAGCGTGTGGCCGCTTGACATTTCCAAAGGCATTTGACCGGGTTATTGGCACGCGTCCCTGCTCTCCAAGCTCCCCTCCTTTGGGGTTTCCTCCTTCTATTTGCCTACTTATGTTCTAGCTTTCTATGGCAAGTTGCCTCATATCTGGTTGCTTTGTTGATGGAGCGACTTCTACTTTTTCTGTAATTTTAGAGGTGTCCGCTCCTCAGGGTTCTGTCTTATTTTCTACTTTATTCCTGCTTTTCACAAATAATCTTCTCAACATGCAGCATCCTACCTCTATCAGCTATATGCCCCGATGACCCGACGCCTTCATATCTTAACTCATTTAATTCTGCTCTCTTTTAGCCTCCTAGATATGCATCTCGTCTTAATCTTTCCGATTCTATTCTCGTTGATTTCTATAGAATTTTCCCTGGGGTGGGGTCGTCTTAGCCTTGGAAAATTCAAATTTCTTTAAAAAATACCAACCTTCTACAAATATACCTCTCTAAACAGCGTTCTACTTCTATCTCTTGTCGATCGGTTCTCTCGTCTCCTTCCTGTTGACGCAATATAACATCCTTGGCCTTAACATAAACAAAAATGTTTTGGATGGAAATCCACATCACAACGGTTGGGGTAAGGGCCGTGCTTAAAAAGAAAGATGGAAGTTCTTGTTTAGAACTTTGTGAGACTTTTTTTCCTCTTCTCAGTTGCTCCAGCTGTTCAAGGGTCTCATTCCCTTGTATGGAGTACTGCTTCATATCTAGGGTGGGCTTTGGTTTTAACCCCGCTTTTTGGCAGGGTTGAGGTCAAAAGGCCAAAAGGCTTTAATAAACTGTTCTGTACTTTTCCTGTTTCACTTGACGGCCTCTACTCTTGGCAGCGCGGTGTTGGTGGCTTTAATCTCTTTGATATAGGGTACGGCAGCGCAGGTGTTCGAGGGAACTTACCAGTCTACTCGCGTTCCACCACCTTTACGACGCCCTCGTAACACAGGGGGTGCTGTATCTGCGCAGCGAATTGTTTGTGGCAGATATTGGGAACTCCAGGCTAGTTCGCTGGCGGTGCTTTCTTCTTTCCTGACACCTCTGTTCTGTTGGAATTCTCTCTTCCATCTTCTGATGGTTTCTTTACTGGGATGTTTAATTTTTCTCAAATGGCTTTAAAAAGTCTGTCGGCCTGTGCTCAATATGGGTATTTGCCAGCTAGGAGGGTGAAATTTTTTGTGTTCAACACAACACTTCTTGAATAGGAACTCTGGCCCGTGAGTGGTGTTGACAACTTTAAAAAATAATAATAATATTAACAATGATAATATACCATAGAACATAAATGAAAAGTAGGGCAACCAAAAAAAAGAGGGGAAAATCAACCAAAAACAAAATAGTTCTTCGCAGATGCCATTCGAAAAAGGTATCTGAGCCCCACCCCGACATGGTGGGTGGATGATGATGATGATAATATATCATCATCATCATCATCATCATCATCCATCTTCTTTCCCCAAGACTGGGTGTAAGGTGCGCGACATGCACCAGAAACAGAAAATTAGTAGAAGAATATGACATAAGTCGAAAAGAAAGGCCAGTCTTACCGCCCGATTTATACCTATTTGTGAGAACTCGACGCAGTCAGAAAATAGTTAAGAAGTAGCTTCACCCACCATGACAGTCACCTATTGTGGCATATCATCAATGTTGGAGTTCATCCCCTGAGTCAAGCCCACGTCCATGTTCACTTACAAAACCATGCCATTCAATCCTATTATGCACCATTCTTCTCGCTTGTGCTAAGTTCGCATTCCTTTCCTTCAGACACTCCCTTACTGACTTAATCCACTTTTTCTTTAGTTTTACAGCCCATCGATTCACAACACATTCACTTCTATATACCCTCTCAACCCACCGACTATCATCCATCCTTTCCATGACCAACCATCTCAACTTATTTTCATTTATTCCTCTCATTTATCCCTTTCTCACACCCACAACTCTCTAATACGTTCATTACCCCTTGTATCATTTCTTTTCACAACTAACACGCCCCAAGGTTGTAAATTTGAACACAGCATTTTCTTTAGGTCTATAACCTCTTATTCCAGGCCATAGTCCCCACTACTAAAACATGAACACATGTAACCAAGGTAACAATATACGCACATCTAAGTCAATAGGGGCCGTCAAAAAATAGTCCCTTTACCATCCACCAAAAGAATATATTTTTACTATATATATATATATATATAATATATATATATATTATATATATATATATATATATAATATTAATATATATATATACTAATATATATTATATATATAATAAATATATATATATAATATTTAATATGCCATTTGACCGGGTATGGCAACGCGTCACTTAGGCTGCTCCTCAAGCTCCCTTCCTTTGGGTTTCCTCCTTCTGTTGCTCACTTATGTCTAGCTTTCTCTCAAATCGCTCAATATCAATTGGTGGTGTTCCTCAGGGATCTGTTCTATCTCCACTTTATTTTCACTTTTCATTAATGATCTTCTCACCCAGCTCATCTAAATCTATCCACTCATATGCCCGATGACTCGACCTTCATTCTTCAACTCATTTCAATTCTGCTCCCTCTTTTGCTTCTAGAATTGCCTCTCGTCTTAATGTTTCAGATTCTATTTCTCGCTGACTTGGATAGAATTTCCGGGTGGGGTTCTCTCAAAATCTTGTGAAATTTAATTCTTATAAAAAAACTCAACTTCTACAAATCGCCCTCTCTAAAACACCTTCCACCTTTCCTTATCATATAATAACTTTCGACGGTTCTCTCGCTCTCCTGTTGACTGTTGACAATAAACATCCTTGGCCTTAACATAAACAAAACAAACTTGTCTTGGAAACCTCACATCACAACGGTTGCTAGGGCGGGCCTCAAGAAACTGGGAGTTCTGTTTAGACTGCGGAACTTTTTTTCTTCTTCTCAGTTACTTTCCAGCTATACTAAGGGCCTCATCCGCCCTTGTATGGATACTGCTCTCGGATAGTCTGGGGGTGCTCTGGTTTCACCCTGCTTTTGGACAGGGTCCGAGTCCCAAGGCCAAAAAAACTTATAAAAATGTTCCGTCTTTTCCAACTTCAACTTCTTTTGCGACAGCGATTTTTGGTGCTTTTTAAATCTCTTATTCTATAAGGTACCGGCAGCGGGCAGGTGCTCGAGGAACTTGTCACTCGCGTACCCACCCGACCTTTACGAACGCCGCTCGTAGCAGCAAGGGGTGCTGTGTCTTGAGCCATCGGAAGTTTGTGTGTGGATTTGTAACTCCAGGTTAGTTTCGCTGCGATGCTTCCTTCTTTCCTGCAACCTCTGTTCTGTGGAATTCTCTTCGGCATTCTTTCTGTGTTTCCTGCTGAAATTTAATCTCCCTCACTATCAAAGCCTGCGTCTGTGCTCATCTGCGTAATTTGCGTTAGTTGGTTTGAGCTTCTGAGGCATGAAACACCCCTTCCTTGAATAGGGCTTCGCCCGTGAATCCCCAACCCTGTATAATATATATATAAATAAATATATATATTATATATATATTGAGGTATATATATATATATATATATATATATATATATATATATATATTATATATTAATATATATAATATATATATAATACTACTCGTCAAAAAATTACGCACCACAAGGGTTCGTGGCGAAGGAAGGGGTAGAAAAGGATGAAGAACGCGAAGACCACTTGTTTATTGGGCAGTGACAATAACAATGGGTAGAATTCCTCTCCCAGGAAAACCGTACAGGTTGATAGAGTGAGGCCAAGCTGCAGCCAAAGGGTCTCGCAGTGAGTGGTCTGAGGTTCGGCGTTTTAAAAACACTAATGGTTTGTCGTACTGCGACGGCCCGGGTGGTGTTGGGTCCTGTCCTGCATAGCCGTGTAGGAACGCCCCCTTCTGACAACGATGATGACACTGACACCGTCCTGGCATGCTCTCCATGAGTGGGCGAATGTCCTGGACAGTGTTGAATCCATGTTCGTCGTGGCAGTGCCTATTGCAGGTTCGGGAGGGTCCGTGGAGGGGGTTTGCAGCCTGTCGGATCTGACGTTTTCAGGATATTGACAACAAATGTTCCGATTGGCTTGAAGGTCGGACTATATTCTGGCCACCTCTAAACGCCGGCAAATTTGAACCGTCCCTAAAGTAGTCGTTCACACATTGGGCCTTGTGTGGTTTTGCATTGTCATGGCATTAGGAGGATTGAAAAGTCATCTTTGAAGGGGCATATCGGCACACATATGGTTTGAAGAATGTCCTGTGAATTACTTACGGCTGTAAGAGTACCTCCATCGAAGATGTGCAACTCGCGTAGGACCCGGTAAATGAGATTTTATTCCCAGACCAATAACCGACCACCTCCAAGACGGCGGACCTAGGCACATTGCATTGCGCGCACCTCTCCGTCGGTTGCCGGTATAATCTAGCACGCACTCTCGGCTCGTCCGTAAAGAGCACCTTTGCAAAATAGTCAACCCTTCATATTGGATGTGTTATCAAGGCAAATGTCCATCCGCCCTTCATGTGCCGTTGTGGGCGGTAATTAATGTTCCCGCAGGCGTCGACGCTGCTGCACTGCTATTGTCACTCACCCTGGTGCCGTTTACCTTCCGCCAGGTTATCTGCAGATGTGTTTTCCTTTGTATGGCGCTCTGTAATGCCCGCCAGGAACGTAAATAAAAATCGATCTTCCACCTTGTGTCATGGTCCTGGGTCTTACCTGTCCTCGCGCCGGCGATCATGTGGTCAGGGTTTCCATGGTTCCGTTCGAAAGACACCCGTGCTCGGTACCCGTGTCCTTCGGCGTGTAGTGTTGTTATCTGCACGCAACTGATCTTCTTTGGCAGTTGACGCACTACCCTCTCTATGTTTATCGGAGTCGCTTCGTAAGTATATGATCCCTCGCTCGATTATACCCCCTTCCTGTCTAACCTACCCTCCCCAGCCTCTCCCAGGTCACAGTTACGTGGTTTATGTTTTTCCCGCCTAAATTTATCTAGCGGTGACGGCCAATACTGTAGCCAGTTTTCTGCGGGATGGTTACATAGTTACACCTGATGCTGTCATTTGTGTTGGTGTGGGGTGTCATGGGGTTAGGGGCCTTCCTTTACTGCAGTGTATTTACCCTAGTGGTGCGTTATTTTTGAAGAAGTAGATATATATATATATATAGTATATATATATATAATATATATATTATATATATATATATATATATATTATTAATATATATATATATATACTAATTAGTATATATATATAGATATATATATAATATATATATATATAATACTTATTTATATATATATATTATATATATTTATATATAGTATTATATATATATATATATATATATATAATATATATATATATATTATATATATATTATAATATAATATATATATAATTATATATATAATAATATACTATATATATATTAGTATATATTTGGATGAATGACTTTTTGTTTTTTTTTCTTAAAAAAAAAACATTTCCAGTAGCACGAAATGGATGAGGATTATTGCCTTATGTAATGACTAAAAAGGGAGAGTTTTTTTCAATTGAAATAAATGAAAAAAGTGTCATGCACAACCACAACTTTGAAAATAATATGTAGGGCTGGCCATTTTAAGCAATTATAATATCACTCATTCAATAATTAATATATAAATATGTCATCAAGCAAGGATGCCGAACATGTTTCAATAATTTATGTACCAGAGAATTATATAGAATTTTCCAGAATTAACATAGAACTGCTGTGCCCCAGTCTGGCCGGACAATGAAGTTCATGGGTGACGTAAATTGTCGGGAAAGCTCTGTAGAGTTCCTAATAGACATATTTTTATCAGCTGTTCGCGCAGTTTGGTATAAACTGGTATATAAGCCGAGGTGTTCAATAAGTGGGTAGTTGTTTTAATTAAGCTTAATCTTGTGTCAAACACTTACTATTGGCCTTAAATTATAAGTATTGGCCTCATTCTCCCAAGTTTTATTATTAAAAAAGGATTCTTGTATTAATTTGGTGAGGCTAACATTGAAATTCTCTTGTTAAATTATATTTGTGCATATAATATTTTATTAGTGTCTGCCTTATTTTTTTTTCTATCATTTTGAATGGCTTTTATTTTTAATAAAAATAATGTGGGGAAACATCATCTTTATTTCTTTCTTTTAATTTGTTTAACGGTGGTTTTTAAATTTTACGTTAAAGGGCTTTCCTATTTCAGTCTGGCTGAGTAGAAGACAAACAATGTCGTTTAAGAGAGCTCTTCTAACACGGAGAAGAGCAAGGAAACCTGGACAAAGAACTTTGTCCAGTTTCAAGCGCCATCAAGAAGAGGCAACGAGGCAATTTATACAAGCATCCTTGGAGTGAACGGAGTCGCATCGCCTCAGATAAACCATCGTCCAGTTGGACGCTTCAAATTTTCTTGAATCCACTGCCCAAGATTGGAGAGAGGGGGGTCCGGTCTAATTTCTATGGAACTTAAAGCCCTATGGAGCAAAACACTGAACTTCCCGCTTGTATCTGATCAAGACATTTGTACAAAACTAGCAAAACTTCTGAAAGACTATGAGCGGAACAAAAAGAAACAAAACTTTGATGCAATCGGGCTACTGTAATCAAGAGCCCCAGCGTGGAAAAGGTGAATGAAATGTGCAAAGGAGGATGATAACCTTTTAAAAACTAGCAATATTGAGAGCAAGGGCCAGGTTGGTTATTCCACTGGAAAACCTGCTAGGGCCAAGACCATCCACCCATCCAAGCGAAAGAAGGCAATTGAAGCGACTGTGTACACAAATACCAGCTCAGTGCCACCTGATTGTTCTAAACGTTGCACGAATTCATTCGACAACAGCAAAGACAATCCTTGGGAGGATGAGAATACAGCATCAACGAACACAAGGAAACATAACCCAACAGACATTGCAGGACACCTTGTTACAAGCTCAAAGCTGTTGTTCCTCGGAGCAGCAAAGGTGTGCATCCAGCTTTCTGGTGAGGGCATTGAAATCCCAACCCCATGTCAGTCAGCAATCCACAAGGCTATCTACACAAGAGCTGCTCAGGTGAAGAAGCACTTGGTGAGCACGCTTCATCTGGAGAAGTGGAGCATACACTTTGACGGCAAACACATTGAGGGCTTTGAATATCAGGCAGTGGTCCTCAAGAATGAAGCAAAAGAAATTATGTGGACTGCTCTCAAATTGAAAGATGGGAAAGCTCAAACAATCGCAGGAAAAAGGGAAAAGCTAGAGGAGTTCAACCTATGGGAATCAATTGTGATGATTGTTGCCGACCCAACAAGCATGAATACCGACAAGAAGACAGTCGTTGATGTTCGGCTGCAGCAGATGTTCGAAGAGAAAGATTACCCCAAACTCAAGTTCATCCGTTTCCAGCACCATGTGCTGGATCGCGTTCTTCGCGTTATTATGGACGCTGAGCTCCATGGGTCGACTAAATCACTAAACATCGAGTACTTCTTTGTGCAGGATTTGATGAGCAATTATAATAAATTGAAAGCAGCCTTCAGCAACGATAAAACTGAGATTAAGGAAACAATCGGCTGAAGAGATGACATGAAGTTTCTCTACCACTTCACACGTGTCTTCCGTCACTACAATGGGAGGAATGAGATCCCCTTCGTGAAGTTTCAACAGATCTCAAACATCAGCAATGCACTCTGGAACTTTCGTGCCATTCTAGCTCTTCTTGCGTTTATTCTGATACCTGAAACCAGGAACAGGCTGCGTAAAATCTGTTCATTCATTTCCTACTCGTGGGCGGACCATTGGTTTAGCAGTCAATTGTTCCGCGCTGAAGATTTTGATGAACTATCTGTAGCTCTAAATGACTACCCAACAGGTCTCAAATGCTTGAAAACCCACTGGAAAACAGATAAATCTCCAATCAACATTGCCCGAAGCAATCAGTGCTGTGAGCGTGCGATCAAAGTTATGCAAGACTTGCACGACTCTTGCCGCAACAGGGACAACCTCCCACTGATATTGATCCTGTTCAATGAAAATATCGTGAATAATTGACTTCCTTGTGTGTTTGATGACCCTATATAATGTATATATATGTGACTCTAAAGCTTGTGCTCAATTTTTTAACTGCTTACAATGACCTCCAAAAATGGGCAAAAACGCTGATAAATAAAATTTTTAAAAACATTTTGTGCATGTTTTTTTTTTTATCAAATCACCTTGAAAGTAAGATTTTATCTAATCTTTAATGAAAGCTCAGGGAAGGGAGGTTGTATAAGTCATCACCATAATATATATATATATATATATATATATATATTATATATATATTATATTATATATAATATATATATATATATATAATTATAATATATATAATATATAAATAATATATATAGTAATGATTAAGCTAGTCCACGGCAACGTTTATTTTTCCAGAAAATGGTTGAATTTTTTACTTGTTATATTTTATAATCCAAATCAAATTTCAATCTGCAAGTTCATAAATCCTAAATGCCGATTGGCAGTTTGAAATACAATAGCGAAATGAAAATGACTAAATAGTTAAATATTGAAAGAATGAAAAATACAACGATGATTGGTTATTTTATTATCAATGTTTGTAGATTTTAAATTACTTCAATTTTTTCTATGTGTTCTCGATTGAAAAAATATTTTTATTTATCCAAATCAAATCTCAATCGCAAAGACTTCATAAATCTCAATGTTGATTTGAGGGCAATATTGAAGATATAATAATAATATAATATAATAATAATAATAATATAATAATAATAATAATATAAATAATAAAATATATAATAATAATAATAATAAAATTATAATATAATAATAATAATAATAATCATAATAATAATAATAATAAAATCAATATAATAATAATAATAATAATAATAATAATAATATAATAAATTAATAATAATAATAATAATAATAATAATAATAAGATAATAATAATATAATAATAATAATAATAATAATAATACATAATAATAATAATAATAATAATAATGATAATAATAATAAAATAATATAATATAATAATAATAATAATAATAATAATAATAATAATAATAATAATAATAATAATATAATAATAATAAAGTTTAAAATATGGAAAGAATGAAATAATAAAAATGATGAATTTGCTATTTTATCATTCAATGCCTATAGATTTAAGTTACTTGAATATTTTACTACTATCTTTCTAGATTAAAAAAAATTTGGAATATTTTTTAAGAATTTGGTCATTTGGTTATTCAATTAATTAAAAATTCACTTCTATAGATTTTAAAATTAACTTCAATATTTGGAATGATAATTTCGGGTGCATAAGAATAGTCCCTCACAAGGAACTAGCATTTGTGCTTCGTCTCTCCAAAACTTTATAACACAAATCATATCGACACACCTTCAATGAAGTGATATTTAAAACAATGAGTAAATTTAAATTGCCAAAGGATGGTGCTTTAATTACGGAATCCTTTTGGTAAGTTAATTCACAATTTGATGTAAAAATTCTTTAAAATATTGCTACTACTGCTTCTAATAATAATAATAATAATAATAATTAATAATAATAATAATAAAATAATAATAATTAATAAAATTAATAATAATAACTAATAATAATATAAAATAATAATAATAATAATAATAATAATAATAATAATAATAATAATAATAATAATAATAATAATAATAATAATAATAATAATAATAATAATAATAATAATAATAATAATAATACCTAATAATAATAATAATATAATAATAAATTAATAAAAAACAAATAATAATAATAATATAAAATATATAATAATAATAATAATATAATAATAATAATAATAATATAATATATAATAATAATAATAATAATAATACAATAAACATAATAATAATAATAATATAATATAATTATAATAATAATAATAATAATAATAATAATAATAATCAGCAAAAGAAGAAGAAGAAAATTTTATATCGGACGTCACCTTAACGTACTTTTTACAAGTTTTTTCAATTCTTCTAATAGTTCTTTATTTTCGAAAGAAATTTTATTAAAGGACTATTCGAGAAAAAAAAAGAAGTTTAAAACTTTAATATTATACCAATATTTCGCCTGTATACTTCAGGCCATGATCACGGTTAACTAACTATTATTAATAATGCAGCTTAACAAAAAATAAATTTTCTAAATACAAGCCTTTGGGCTTGCTCCTAACGGAGCAAGGCTTTGTCTATTGAGCGAGGGCTAACGCGCTCGCATTGGGGGGGGGCTATATATATATATATATATATATATATATATATATATATATATATATATATATATATATATATATATATATATATATTATATAGTATATATATATATATATATATATTCAACACTCATAGTGGACACAAATAATAAATATTTACGTCGAAATAAAGTAAAAAATTAAATAAAATGAATTTAAAAATAAATCAATTTGATGCTCAAAAAGTAAAAAAAGTAAGTTCATTTTATAGCAAATTAAAGTCCATTCAACAAAAGGAAACGAATTGGGAACGTTTTTTGGCATGTTTAATAATAATACTATATATGATAAATAAATCTGATGTTAATACTTTAAAACAGCACTTGTTAAAACAAGAAAAGTCTTCATTGTTTTGCAAATACAGCTATTATAGTTCTAGAACTATAAAAAACATTTTAACTTCAAATAAAAATTCACTTGACATGGAAAGCAGGATAACTTTTTATTTTAAATCATCAAATTTGACAAATTTTTCTAGAGAAGAGCGAAAATTAAACATAATTGTAAAGGAATATGTTAAGCCAGAGAAAAAAGTTAATGTTAGAAGCTACTACACACCGAGACGAGTGTCCTCATATTTTAGTACCCGTGGTCACTGTTCGGAGGATTACAGAAGTTAATGTTGTGTTCAATTTAATTGCAAGAAGGTAGATGTAATTCCCTGCTTATGTGGGATACGACAACTAAGCACTTTAAGAACGCCGAATTTCAACACAGGTATAACGCGCAGTAAAATATGGGAGCATTACACGACGGATCACAATTCCCTCCCTACAGTTGAAATTGCTAGTTGTTTTAAAATTTTATTTCAAGTTGGTAATTTGAACTATCTTCGCATAGCAGAATCTCTTTTTATTAAAAAACTTAATGAAATGAATGAATGCTTGAATGTTTTTTGAATGTTTGTGTTTTGCAGGTACACCTAATATCCATGATAATAGCTGTATTTGCAAAATAATGTTAAGCTTTTTTGATTTTTCAACAAATTATTTTTAAACCAAATTAAGTAATAATTTTAGTTTTTTATATTTAGAAATTTATTTTTGTAAGCTGCATTATTAATAATAGTTAGTTAACCGTGATCATGCCTGAAGTATACAGGCGAAATATTGGTATATATTAAAAGTTTTTCATTTAAAGAGTTCTTAAATTAGCACTCTTAATAAAATTTCTCGAAAATAAGCACATTTTAGAAGAATTGAAAGAACTTGTTAAAATAAATAAAATAATAATAATAATAATAATAATAATAATAATAATAATAATAATAATAATAATAATAATAATAATAATAATAATAATAATAATAATAATAATAATAATTAATAATAATAATAATAATAATAAATAATAAATAATAATAATCAATAATAAAATTAATAATAATAATAATAAAAATTAAGGTTACTACTACTACTACTACTCCTACTACTACTCTACTACTACCCTACTACCACTACTCAACTATAATAATTATAAATAAAATAATAATAATAATAAATAATAATAATAATAATAATAATAATAATAAATATAATAATAATAATAAAAAATAATAATAATTCGAAATAAAAAAAAATAAATAATGATAATAATAATAAAAGAAATATAGTTATAATAATAAT
>JABUQX010109787.1:17500-31150 GCA_015478945.1 Trachelipus rathkii
GTTAGTATTAAACGAGTAATAACTGTAAAATACCTAACACTGTTTATTGTTTAAGAATTCACATAAATCTGTAACAACATCATTTCTGGTCTGTTGTAAAATAAAAAACATCGTACATCCCTAAAACTTTGTTATTTAATTTTTTTTTATTTTATGTTAGTTTTAAATTTATTTTTTAACTTTTCATACGAAATTTGCCCCTGATTCAAAATGTATTCAATTTTTAGTGGTAGCTATCGTTGTTTTAAATATTGTGCGTCGCCTAAATCTGAAGGATATATTATATATATATATATATATATATATTATATATATATATATATATATATATATATATAATATATATTATATATTATTTATATATATATATTATATATATATATATATATATATATATATATATATATTGGATTATAATATATCAAATTATAATCGGATAATAATATATCGAAATATCGATATATCGAATATCGATATTTTTCTGGCGATAATATCGAAGGCGATATGATATTTTTTAAAATATCGATATATCGATTTATCGATATTTTTTAGATATCGGGCATCCCTAATATTATATTATATATATATATGTAATACATATATAATATTTATATATATATATAGATATATATATAATTTATATTATATATAATAATATATATATATATATATATATATATAAATATATATATATTATATATATATATATATTATTATCTAGAATATAAAAATATATATATATATATTATTATATATAATATATATCTATATACTATATATATACTAACAGCAAGATGACCAAGAATATTTAAACATTAAAAGAAATATTTATTACCGACTAGTTTCGGGTAAGGCAACAGCTTCCCATTTTCAAGGTTGATAATACAATGATAAGAATTATACAAAACAAATAATATAAACTAAAATAAATAATATTAAACTTATTGATAAAGAATGATTAAAGTATAGAATGGTGAAAAAGTTCACGAATGAGACAAAATTTCACTTCAGTAGTATTAAGCTATTAATACTTAAATTTTCATTTAATTTTGGTTTAAGATGCAAATATATAAGGATTCCAACAATAGAAGGTCAGGTTCCTCAGTTTGGGCTAATATACTAAAATTGGTATCATGTATATGATGGTTTTTCATGAAGAGAATGAGCGTTATAGCCGAAAAGGAGGATGGTGAAGAGATTAGGTTCTAAATGATATACGCCCTTAAATGTTCCTGCGCAATACGTTGTGGAAAGGTTTTCTAAATAGTCTTCCTATGTAGGTGGCATCACAATCACCACATTTATATGAAAATTATTGAAGAACACAAAGGAATAGGAAGTTTATCTTTGGAATTAAAATAACTTCCAAATTTTTCTTTCACTAGAGTATAATTTTATAAATTTGAACTGAAGGAAAGTTTTTTAAAGTGAATCAAAATTTTGCGTCGATTTCAATAACTCATTTCTTCCCATGAAAGGTAACTTCAATGTACAGGATACTCCTTGGGAACGATCATCCGAGTAAGTGGTTTTATTTGGTAAATTTGAAAGAAGTAGTTTTACGGAATGTTTTTTCAATCAAAAATTCGGGAACGCCATTCTCATAAATAATAATGATTTCAGGATTCTAAGTTCATTTAAAAAATTGACATAAAGAGGATTAATCTTGTATCCCCTATCAAAAAGTGTATTGATTAAGTTAATTTTTAAAAATATGAGGAAATGAAAAAATTAAATTTAGTTGTCAAGCCAGTAAAAGTAGGTTTCCTGAAAACGCTAGTGTGGAATTTGTTGTCATCCTTATATACTTTGATATCAAGAAAAGCCAGACAATTATCCTTCTCAACATCAACCGTGAATTTGATATTCGGATGTTTGTTGATGTATTGTAAAAATTTGTCAATATGATCATTAGACTTAAAAAGAAGAAAAGAGTCATCAACATATCTTCGATAAAGTATAGGTTTAAATTCATTAGACTAGGGCATTCATTAATCCAAATTTCTTCATAAAAACACATGAAGATGTTGCTAAGAGTTGGGCCTATAGATGACTAACCATAGCAACACCATCAATTTGTTTATAAAAACTTCCATTGAATAAGAATATTATATCCTTCGTTGATATGTAGAGTAACTCTCTAAAACTTTGTAAATCAAGGCCATGAACTGTTGACGAATTCTTAAACAAAGAATTTAAAATGATTTCTAAAGTCTCCTCTAATGGCACATTAGTAAATAACATAGGTGGGCGTTATCGCGATAAATTATCGCGATAATTTATCGCGATAACGGTTTCGGGTTATCCTGTTATCCGATATAAACTTTACCGATAATCGGTATCCGCGATAATTTTTTGTTCCAAACTACCGAAACTATAATGGCGATAATTTATCGCGATAACGGTTTCTGGTTAACTGACACCCGATAAAATCTTTTATCAATAATGGGTATCGTGATACTTTTTGTTATATATAATATATATATATATTATATATATTAGTTTATATATATATATATAATATAATATATATAATATTATAAAATATATATATATATTATATATATATATATATATATATATAATTAATTCCGTTCTAAAAGGTGGAGTGTGTGGCTATGGTAAACATTATACTCCTGTAAACGTCCTCGTGAAATTCTCGAATCTCTAGCCACTCGATACTCTGTGGCATCAAAATCTTTCTCCTTCTATTACAATAACTGTGCTTCTACTCTGTTTCTCCTAACAGAACAGATTTTCACTCTTCTTTGAATATCTTACTACCTCTTACGAGACTGTTATATCTTCACATCCAAATACTGAGGTTCCTCTATTTAGGGAATTTCAATGTACACAAAACTGAATGGTTGGGGTCCTCTAATACTGATTTAGGTGGGGAGGAAGGCCGATTCATTCAGCATTCTCACGATCTGGAGGCAACTAGTCAAGATCCTACCACATTCCGGATCGTCCCAAACAATTCTTGAACACAACTTCACCTTAATGGTTTCACCACTTGTCCTTCTCTCTATAAATACACGACCTTCCTCCTATTGGTAAATCTGACCACAACCTTACATCTCTTAATTTTAAATACTTTTCTCCTCCAACAGCTCCATCCTGCCCTACGCGTTTTTTCTGGCATTTTGATCGGGCTGATTGGGACCTTACGTCGCTTCTACGCTAAGTATAAATTGGAATGACTGCTTTGACTCTGATGACGCTTCGGCTTCTGCACTGAAGGTGGGGAGCTGTAATCGTTGACGGGATGAGCAGGTTCATTCCTTCTTGGACTAAAATCTTTCTCTCCTCATAATCCATGGTTTGATCGTGCTTGTTCTCTGCCATTCAGGCTAGAGACAGCGCGTATCGGGAGTGGAAAAATTCTCGTTCTCCTATCACTCTCGCTAATTTTCATTCAGCTAGAAATCGTTGCAGGGATACTCTTCGACGAGCAAAGCGGGCTTTCATGAAACGAAAGTGCGCTAACCTCCTTGGTTCTCCTACTGAGAAATCTTTCTGGCCTCTTACCAAAAACATCTCTAACAACTTCTGTAAATCTGCCTCTCCTCCTCTTATTCGATCTAATGCTCTGTTCTAACTTCCAGCTGAAGGCCAATCTCTTTCGGCCTCCTATTTTCCTATAACTCAACCCTGGACGATTCTGGCATTCCTCATCCTCCTCCTTCTCCTCTCAGGTGTCCTATTTGATTACATTTGATTGGATGCATGGGCTCCTGAGATCTATGAACGTTAGGAAGGCGGGTGGCCGGATGGCATTCCTCCCCCGAGTTTTGAGGGAGTGTGTTTCCGAGCTGGCCCCTCCCCTCGTTCAACTATATTCTCTATGTCTCAATACTAACACTTTACCTCAGTGTTGGAAGCACGCACATGTCCAACCTATTCCGAAAAAAGGAAGCCGCTCTGATCCTTCTAACTATCGCCCAATAGCTCTCACTGTATTCTATCTTAAGACTTTGAACCCTCTTAACTCTCACTTACTTAGAACCATCTGGAACTCCTTCTCTCTTTTCCGATCGCCAGTTACTCTTTTCGGCGTTCGAGTCTCTGGTGATATACTTTCCTATTTTAAAAACCGAATTTATGGGTTTTTCCCGCTCTAGGACCTAAACGGGCAGACTTGCGTATGAGACGCTTAGACATATCCAAAGGCATTTGACCGGTAGGGCACTCGTCAACTGCTCTCCAAGCTCCCCGCCTCTTTTGGTTCCTCCTTCTCTTTGCTTACTTTATGTCTAGTTTTCTTTCAAGTCGCTCAATATCGGCTGTGTTGATGGAGCGACTTTTCTTCTTTTTCTGTCAATAAGTTGGGTTTTCCTCAGGGTTCTCTATTATCCTATTACTTTATTATTATTTTTCATTAATGATCTTCTCAGCTGCTCATCTAACTCTATCCACTCATATGCCGATGACTCGACCTTCCATTCTTCAACTCATTTCAAATCTGTTCCATTTTTTTTGTTTCAAAAATTGCTTCTCGTCTTAATCTTTACGATTCTATTCTCGCTGACCTGTATAGAATTTCCCGGAGGGGTTGTCTCAACCTTGTGAAATTCAATTCGTTGAAAACTCAACTTCTACAATTCTACCTCTTTAAGACACCTTCTAACTTTCCTCTCTTTCGATGGTTCTTTCATCTCTATTGTTGACAATATAAACATTATTGGCCTTAACATAAACAAAAAAATTCTTGAAATCCTCACACTCACAATGGTTGCTAGGGCGGCTTCAAAAAAGCTGGGAGTTTTGTTTAGACTGTGTGACTTTTTTTCCTTTTCTCAGTTACTCCAACTATTCATGGGTCTCATCCATCCGTGTATGAAGACTGCTCTCATATCTGGGGGGGGGGTGCCTCTGGTTTCACCCGGTTTTTGGACAGGGTCGAGTCAAAAGTCAAAAGGCTTATAAACTGTTTTGTATTTTCCAGTTCACTTGACCCTCTATCTTTGCGGAGCGATGTTGGTACTTTATCTCTTTTCTATAGGTACCGCAGCGGCAGGTGTTCGAGGGAACTTTCCACTCGCGTACCACCACCTTTACGACGCCTTTCTTAGCACCAAGGGGTGCTGTGTCTGTCTGCGCACAGAGTTTTCTGTAGAAATATTGGTAAACTCCAGGCTCCGTTCGCTGTGGTGTTTCTCTTTCCTGCCACCTCTGTTCGTGGAATTCTTTCCCATCTTCTGGTGTTTCCTGCTGAATTTTAATCTCCCTCACTTTAAAGCCTGCGTCTGTGCTCATCTGCGTAATTTGCGTTAGCGGATGAAATTTTGGCGTGCGACACTCCCTCCCTGAATAGGTCTCTGCCCGTGAGTGGTGGTGACAAGTGACAACTGTGAAAGAAAAAAAAATTATATATATATATATATATATATATATATATATTATATATATATATATTATATATATATTATATATATATATATATATATATATATATATATATATATATATATTGACATTATGTCAGAATATGCTAGCGTAAATAAATTAAATATTAGCGAGACGTTATTTCAATTCTTTATATCTTTTTACTTTTTAGCTAATGCAGAGTAATGCTTCCATTTTAAAACTAGTTAAATAATATTTCTTTTTCAATTATTATCAGGTCATGGCACCAGTCGCCGTTGCACTGGATCAAATCCAAGGGGAAACAGTGCTATCTGGGCTACCTGATCCCCACCCTCATTGTGACTCAAAAAAAGCTGATTGACTTGAAGACCAATGCCAATCTCCAGTTCTGCAACCCTTTGGTCAATAGCCTCCTTGACGTCATAGACAAGAGGTTTCTCCAGCAACCTTTGAAAAGATGAGTGAGTACTTCTGACCAACTGCCTTCCACCCCACGTTTCGCCTGATGTGAATGAGGGCTTTTGAAGAAACAATGGCCAAAAAGTCAGAGGTCAAGGCCCTGATGGAGAAGAAGGTAGAAGAGTTATTGCGGCGTACCGAACTCGAGAACGCCAACAGTACCAGCAGCAGCGAGGGAAAGGACATGGAAGAGAAGGACTACTACTCAAGCATCTGTGATGCTGATGATTACACTGAACTAACTCAAGGTCAACGTCATCAAAAATCAATCAAGAGTAAAACTGCTCTCATTGTAAATAAATGGCTGCAGGCGAAATCGACAGACAGCCTGTCAGACCTAGCTTTTAACAATGAGAAGGTGCTCATTGATCTCTTTATAAGGTACAATACTGCAATGCCGTCTAGCGCTGCGGTGGAGCGATTGTTCTCCCTTGGCAAAGATATCTACAAAGCTAAGAGGAAAACTTTAGATGAAAACTGTCAGATGAAAACTTTAATATGCTCATGTTTATGAAGGGGAACATACAAATGCTTCAGAAGGCCAGAACCTAGTATTTATATTTGTATATTGATAAATTGTAAATAACTAATTCTTTGATTTCATTTCAAATCTTTATTAATATTATTTATCTTTTTTATCATTTAATGATATTCTTATCAGTTTCCTTGCATATATTCGAAATATAATTTTATTATATAATTTTATTATATAAGCATATAGGATAAAAAAATTAATTATTTAATAAGATTATAAAAAAGTTTTACAAGTTATATATAAGCAAGTAGCAACTTTGGGCTATATTTTCTGGGTAGTGGTCCGGTAAAGAAAACTGAGAAATTTTATAATTATAATTAAATTTATAAAAGGGTGAAAAGAAGAATATAAATAATTTTACTTGAAATATTGTTCTTAACTACCAAAGTCGTGTTTTTTTTTAACATTTTATTTATAATAAAATAAATTACATAAAAATTTAGAATTTATCGATTTATCGTTATCGCCTTATCGCGATATTTTTTATGCACGAGTTATTCGATATCGTATCGAGTGATTAAGGTTTTTCGTTATCGATATTTATCGGTTATCGCGATAACATTTTTCGTTATCGTGGCCACCTATGGTAAAAAAGCTTTGGACATACAAAGCTTGGCCTATGATATAAATTTTTGCAATTAGGAATTTTATTATTTTCGTTGACGAAAGTAAAATATCTTAAGAGTGGCATTCATTTGATATTAAATATTCTAATATTAGGCCGAAAATTTTTGATAGTTTATAATTAACAGTGATAGTGGCTGATAAGATTGGTCGGACCTGTCAATCAGGTTTACGTATTTTTGGCAGTCCATATAAAATTCCTGGTTTGGCACCGGAGGAATAAAGAGAGGAATATGTTCTATCATCAATTTTGTTTAAACCCTTTAGTTTCCTAAGTAATCTATTCAATTTATCCTCAGTGGAATGTATGATTTTATTACAGTCTCCAGTTATGACTTCAAATTTAATTTTGTCAGAAAGTATGTTTAATACTTTATCAATGTAGTCTCTTTTGTCCAGAAGTACAATACCAGCTCCTTTTTCAGGTGTAATAATTATTAAATCCTTATTATTTGAAAGTTCCTTTAAGTTTTGGATATCACTCCTAGAAAATACATGAACAAGATTCTTGGGATTAAATTTGCGAAATGAAGTGAAAGCTAAATTTCTAATATCGTTGAATACAGACTTTTGTTTACTTTCAGTAAATTTGTACAAAGGAGAAACGTTCAATTTTCGTAGTAGTTTTTCAAAAGGAAGAAAAAATTTGCAAATATTTAATTTCCGGGGAATAAGTTCAAAATTTAAGCCTTTACTACTAACTACTACTACTACTACTACTATAGTAATAATTTAACAAGAGATGCGTAAAGTAATAATATGTATATATATAAGTATATATATATATATATATATATATATATAAGTATAATATATATATTATATATATATATATATATAATATATATAATATATATATATATATATATATATATATATATATATATATATATATATATATATATATATATATATTAAATATATATAAATATATAATATATATTTTGTATTAGCAATAATCATATATATATTTTTATATATTATATATATATACTATATATATATTATATAAATTTATTATTATATATATATATAGTAAATATATTATATAGTATATATATATATATATACTATAATATAATATAACTATATATATATATATATATATATATAAAGTGAATATTGCCCTTGGATTTGAAGATGGTGATTTAATGAAATTCTTTAATTTTTACACTCAACAGTATAATTACAAAATGCACTTAACTATAAAACATACTTAGTGGGCAAGCTTTCATCTTGATACATGAGACCTCGTCAGGCCAAAGGGTGTATTCTTTCATGAATTGATTTGCCTTTTTTTAGGATTGTTTCTGGGTTGTTTGTTGTAGTTATTAATATTGTGAATGCAGAAGGATTCAAGTATCTTGCGATGGTTGGTGTGGGTGATGTTTCTGATGGATTGCATGTGGTTGATATTGATATGATGATCAAACGCTCTTCTATGGTGTGTTAGTGCTGAATTGATACTGTCGGTGCGCAGGTCGGTTGAATGTTGGTATTTTCGTCTTGTAAGATTTTTAGTTTCCCAAAATTGTGTACGGGAATGTGGTAAAACCAATTTTGTGTGTCTGATTTGCATTATATCTAAGGGGGTCTGAATGTGTATTGAAACTTAATATTAATATATGGGGTTTAAGTGATGTGATGTTTTTTGGGATGTATTGCTTTATTTCATATAGGGGTATGTTGGGAACAGGTAGGAAGGAGGAGGTGTCCTCTATTGGTGGTTTTTGTGCTGTAAATCTTATATTTTTTTGGCTTTTAAGGGGTGGCGCCTATTTTTGCTTCACGCTGAGCCCAATTTTCACCCCCCCCCTTAAAATGGACATAAAATTCGAAATTTTCAGCCGATTTTGACTATATGAACACCAAACTGTAGCTTTTTTGGACCTCTAAAACGTCGTATTTCAGTGTTTTTCTGTGTCTGTAGTCATTGTTTTGGTATTTTAAATTTTTGAAAATCTAGGTTTTTGACATTTGTCGAAACTCCTCCTAAACTGTTTTTCGAAATGACTTTCAAACTTGAAAAATAACAAAGATTGGAACTATTTATCCTGAAAGTGGTAGCAGGGGAAGTTTGATATTTGACCCCCATATCTGAGCATTGGTCAATTTTCAAAACCTACTATTTTTGAGTTTTGAAATTGAAAAATTGGAATATTTTTTTTTCTGTTTATCCGATCCGCATGAAATTTTCAGGACATTTGTAGTCGGGGGAGATGCACAATTCTTACTCAAATAATTTCTTTGTATATGCAGTAGTTTGGGATTTTTTCTTGGAACAAATTTTCAAAAAAAAATTTTTTGGAAATTTTTTAAAAATTTTCTTTTGGGTATATAAAAAAAATATCTAAGTAAAAAAGATGTATCTCGCCCAACTATACAAGCCCTGAAAATTTGAAGTGTTAATCGGATAGTATAAAAAAAATTATTTTAATATTTCACTTTTTGGAATGATTAAATTTTTGAAAAAGTGAAATATTGAGATATTTTTTTTCCTACTTATCTGATCAACATCAAATTTTCAGTTCTTGTATAGTTGGGCGAGATACACCTTTTTTACTTAGATAATTTTTTTGTATACTCAAATGAAAATTTTTAAAAAATTTTCCCAAATATTTTTTTTTAATTTGTTCCAAGAAAAAATCCCAAACTACTGCATATACAAAGAAATTATCTAAGTAAGAAATGTGCATCTTTCCTGACTACAAATGTCCTGAAAATTTCATGCAGATCGGATAAACAGAAAAAAAAATATTCCAATTTTTCAATTTCAAAACCCAAAAAAAGTATGGTTTGAAAATTGACCAATGCTCAGATATGGGGTCAAATATTAAAATTCCTCTGCTACACTTTTTAGATAATAGTCCAATCTTTGTATTTTTCAAGTTTGAAGTCATTTCGAAAAATAGTTTAGGAGGAGTTTCGACAAATGTCAAAAACCTAGATTTTCAAAAATTAAAAATACCAAAACAATGACTAGAGACACAGAAAAACACTGGAATACGACGTTTTAGAGGTTAAAAAAAAGCTACAGTTTAGTGTTTATATGAATCAAAAATCGCTAAAAATTCGAATTTTAATGACGCATTTTATGGGGGGGTGGAAATATTGGCCTCCGCCCCGAAGCAAAAAAATTGACCTCCCTTAAGTATGCTTCATTTTAAATCAAATCTGGATATAGAAGGAATGTGAAAGTTCTGTGTATGTGCTGTGTTTCTTTTTTCATAAACGGTGAAGAACAAATGCGGAGGGCCTGCAGATTTAGAGACGATAGAGCTGCTAGTTTTGTATTTCTTGTGTGGTTGGATAACCAGTGTATATAATTGGGTGAAAAGGTCGGTTTTCTGTAAACACTGTAGAGTAGCTGGGGACTGTTTTGCCATATAACCAACGTGTCAAGGAAGGGTAGAGTGTCATTGGATGAATCCTCTATTGTAAATTGGATGGATGGACGTATACTGTTGATGAAGGTGAGGACGTCTTGTGGGTTAGTCTTGTGGGGTAGCGCGACAAAGATATCATCAACATATCTTAGCCATGTGGTATGATATGATAATATTCTGTGAGCTCCATATAAATATTACTGAGGATTGGGGAGAGGGGTGAGCCCATGCTGAGACCGAGGTTTTTTTTTTTTTTTTTTTATAGAATTGCAGTATTGAAAAGTTGTGCTGTAGTGAAAGGTTGATGAGTTCTTTTATGAGATGAAAGGATAAGGGGAGATAACTTCTGTTTTCGTGATGATCTTTCTAGTAGGGATAAGGTGTGTGGGACGGGGACTGACGTAAAGAGGGAGATTGCATCAAAACTAAGGAATTTTTAATAGGACTTATATAGGAGAAACCTCAGACTTCACAAGACGAAAATACCAACATTCAACCGACCTGCGTATCGATAGTATCAATTCAGCATTAACACACCATAGAAGAGCATTTGATCATCATATCAATATCAACCACATGCAATCCATCAGATATATCACAAACACCAACTATCGAAAAATACTTGAATCCTTTTGCATTTACAATATTAATAACTACAACAAACAACCCTGAGAAATAAAACTGGACTATATATACAACGAATTCCTAAAAACCTCCAAATATTTTAACAACTCAATCAAGACAATCACCAACCAACTAGAACAATCCTAAAAAGCGATCAATCCATGAAAGAATACCCTCCTTTGGCCTGACGAGGTCTCGTATATCGAGATGAAAGCTTGCCCGCTAAGTATGTATTATAGTTAAGTCCATTTTGTAATTGTACTGTTGAGTGTAAACAATTAAAATTTTTTATTAAAATCGGTTTTCACAACTAATGAAATTCCTCTCTAAAGTAAATATTTCACTACGACAAAGTAGTTCCTCCATTTACAAATGAGGCCCAAATCAAACGATTGAATTATTCTACAAATCTGATTGCAGATTTGAAAACAGCGTCAAAAATGCTATAAAGAAAACACAACTATATTCATTAGAACAATGTTTTTTAGAAAAAACTTAGTGATCCCAATCTTTGGTACCAAACCCCTCCCTCAAAATAAAAAGTTTAACCATTGCCAGAGGTAATTAAACATATATTATTAAAAAAAATAAAATTAATAAAAACTGGAATAAAATCCTACTTTTAGAAAGGTTTTTCAACTGTTTTTAAAACTTTCAAACCCATGGTATGCAAATTCATAATAACTTGACACAATTTACAAATTGATTATTATAGCGCATTGAGCAAAATGAAAAGACAAAATTCCCTGTAAGTAATTCAATCTTGAAGAAATTTAAACGCCATTTTTGAAATAGTGTAATGGTACAAAG
Organism: Trachelipus rathkii; assembly: GCA_015478945.1. Taxonomy (NCBI): domain Eukaryota; kingdom Metazoa; phylum Arthropoda; class Malacostraca; order Isopoda; family Trachelipodidae; genus Trachelipus; species Trachelipus rathkii. Next base: position 29,309 of record JABUQX010109787.1, read on the forward strand.
CTTCAGACGCTTTGAAAATATAAACTGTCCAATCTACATTCCAAAGCAATTATGAAATATCATATTGGGATGCGGACTTTCCTTCTTCCCACAAATATAGTGACCCAACTGACTGAATTTACGGATGAACTTTAATAATTGGGAAAAATCATACAAACATGAAAATGCAACACGATATTTTAAAAGGATATTGCTTACAAGCATCCTCTAATTCCCTACAATATCATATCCACCCCATATCTTTCACTCCGCCTCAAACATCTCAAACAAACCCAATATCACCTTGTCAGATCACTAAGGAAATAATAAGTTCATAATGGACAAGACACTTACAGAGAAAATCTAAATGCCCTCCTAAGTCCTAACAGCAATTAATAATCTACACACTATTAAATAAAGTCCCTACAAAAACTCCCAAAAATAACTTTAAACTCCTCCTAAAAAAATATATTAAAAAGAACATAAACCGCTAATCACCAACCTACAATCGTACATGAATTCCCCTAACAATTTTAACGGGATCTCAAACTACACAAACCCAACATCCCCCTCCGTCCCATCATCTCAAATATAAATAGCACAACTTACAAACTATCAAAATGGTTAGCTAATACACTCAAACCCCTCATAGGTAACATTTCACCCTCACACATTAAAAACTCTGAACATTTTATACATTTTTCTCGCACCAATCACCTAAACCCCAATACCCATAAATTCCTCAGCTTTGATGCAATCTCCCTCTTTACGTCAGTCCCCGTCCCACACACCTTATCCCTACTAGAATTGATTCATCACTGGAAAACAGTACTGAATCTCCCCTTCCCCTTTCAATCTCATAAAAGACTCATCAACGCTTTCAACTACAGCAACAATTTTTTTCCCTTTAACGGTCCCTTCTTAAACAAACCTCCGACCACAGCCAAATTGGGGTGAGAGGCTCACCCCTCTCCCAATCCTCAGTGATATCTATATGGTCCTCAACTGAATATTATCCCAATATTGTGATAGTGGATTGGCTTTCCATAAATTTAAAATGAGAACAATTTTAATTAATTTTAAAAACTAACTCACCTCTTACGGTTGGTTTGTGTAATATTAAATCAGAATTTTTAAAGATTGTTTAAGAGATTTATTTTTAATTATTTTTTTTTCTCTCTCTCTCTAGAAAGAAAATTTTAATATACAGTCGAAGAATTCACGTTTCAAAGTATTAGAGTCAATAATAAAACACAAGGAATTAACGAACGTATAGTTTCGTCATTTCATTACTTTAACACAAATCAAAGAGGATGACGGTTAATTTAAACATGAGTAATATAATTACAATTGATGGGTGCATTGCTTTCGGTCTCTTTCTGGTGAGTTAATTTATAATTTGATGGAAAAATTCTTTGAAATGCAGCTACTGCTGCCTATTTTGCTAATAATAATAACACTAAGTAACAATTTTTTTTTATTCCTGTTCAAAAGTATTATTTTCATGCTATTTATAACTAAAGTAAATAGTAAAAGCATATTTTGATCCAAAAACTTCAATTTTGTGGTCATTTTAGTTATTTTGTATATTAGACCATTTTTCATTAAATTAAAGAGCATTCTATATATTATCAAAGCAATTTGAAGTACACATCATAATTATGTGATTCAAGATTTTTATTTTCCAGATTCTTTTTAGAATAGTATTCACATTATAAAACAAATTTGAATGTCATAGTTTTTTTTTTTTTTTAAATTTCAAATAAACATGCAAGAATGGTTTAGACCAAGTAAGAGAAAAAGTAGAGTTCATTAATATTTTATTGAGGTTTCTAAGATTTTTTTGTTCTATACAAATTTTCT
>JABUQX010109788.1:0-15894 GCA_015478945.1 Trachelipus rathkii
TCCCATGATGCTCTGACGCGATTATGGATTTTCTGTCTGTGACGAGGTCTCAAAACTAAACTTTAAAATGGTTTCAGAGGACGGCGGTATCACCTATAGGCTGGGCTTCCGGTCTCGAAACGACGGTTATTTACATGTGCTTCCTACTCTTTCTTTCCGACTGCTGTACGAAGCACCTTTACCCCAATACTTGACGGGCCAAAGAGGAAGCGTGGAAAGAACACGAAAGAAATATCATACTATATAAATATATATAATATTAATATATATAATATTTATATATAAAATATGATATACATATATATTATATATATAATATATATATATATCATAATAATATTAGTCATATGATATATTATATCAGTGGCGCTACGGTCTTATCGGGCTCCGGGGGCTGTGCCCCTCCAACGATAAAAAATTGCCAGGCCATTTAGGATGTTGATGGAATATAAAATTTCAAATAAAAGTGAAAAGGAATTTTTTAAACAATTAATACATAAAAAAATAGTAATAACAAAGAAAATAAGAAAAGAATGCTTCTTTTGCAACAGCCCAAATCTTTATGTACGATATTTTTTCCAATATATCCAATACTATAAAATGGGGGCTCCTAAATTGGCAGTCAAAAAAAGACGCACACTTTTAATAGTTCTTCTTAAAAAGACCAAATACGCAACTTAACAAGAAAAAAGAATACCCAAAGTTCCGTATAGTAGTTTGTTACGCAAGGTTAGCCAGTTTGGCTGTATGAAATTTATAGAGCAACCGCTCTTACCAATTCTGTCTCATATAAAATGCATTTCAAAGTTGAGGGAGTTGCTAGTGTCACTTTAATGGTCCTCTCGTTACATATAAAGACACTATATTTAAAGACCAAATAAGAAAATCAGTTATATTACTAGGAATAGTCAACCATGGTGTTTTCTTTTTTTTTTTTGCAGTGAAAATGTATACACTATATGAAATAAATATTTGTCATTTCAAGAAAAAAAAAAAAAAATTAATACACTTCTTCATCATGCAATGCTCTGATCGGATTGATCGATGATGTGCGCAATTGTATTGTACTTGTCTGCCGATGTTAGTAGTTGGTTAATAAAATTTGAAAATGTATGAAACCCAATACTCCCCAAATCTTGGTTTTTAAAACTTTGCCGTGGTATTTTTTCTTAAAAATTTATGCCCAAAGTGAAGACTCCAGGTTAACTAATTTTTTGTGTATTTTTAATTTTTAATTTTTATGTCTTTTATTTTTTTTTTTGCTTTTTTGGTTTTAGTTTTATATTTTTTATGTTTTATTCTTATTTATAAAGGAAAGGAACATAAAAAGGAAAGAAAAACAAAAAGTCCACAGTGTTTTTTTTATTTCGGTAACTCTGTTGCTTTCTATGAAACCTTCTTCAAAGCCCAAAGACTAAGAAAGTGGGTAAGCCTCCCTCTCACCCACCTATTTTGCGATTCCGTACCAACAAAATATGAGCCACACTTTTTACTACTTCGTGCTCTTCTCTCTCTCTCTCCTCATTCTCTTTCTCTATCCTAAATTTTCTGCTCTCTCTCTATCTCTCTCTCTCTCTCTCCTCTCTCTCTGCTCTCTCTCTCTCTCTCTCTCTCTATCTGCTATTAGAGCCAAGTCCCTGACCGGAAGTGATCTGCGTAGGGGTGTTATACTTTTTTATAACTTATGGGCATTCCAACCTTTAATTAGTATTAGGTATAAATATGACCTATGTTTATGTAAATATTCCCTATGTTATGTAAAATTACAGTTTCAGGTGTTGACATATTGTTTGATAGTCTCCGATTCAGGCAGGGGTAGGTTTATGCTGAGTGTCCTGTTATCTAACCTTTTACTGTTGGATAAGTTTGGGCATGTGTTAATAGTTACAGTTGATATTCTTGCCTTAAGACTGTCGTCCCCAGATCTGTCGTACTTATCTTATATTCCCTTAGTTCCGGCCTATGTTAACGGTGTTTTCATTTGATGGAAAACCTCTTGTTATGTTAGAGAATGCTTGATATTGTGAATAATACCGTTTGGATGGTATGTTAGTTACCCATTTTATTTAATGGGATCCACATTTGTTTAAGTTTGAGTTCTGATTACTACCATGAAGATGGTGGGTCCGTCTCTCTCTCCATCCTCATTGCTCATCTTACGTCTCTACCCTCTCTCTCTTCTCCACTCTCCTGAATAGCCCGGATCTCTCCTTGCTCTGCCAGCTGTGATGGTAGGGTTTGCTTCGCTGTACATCGATTTCTGTAGTTCTCAGTGATGCTACCCTAGGATAGCTTTTATTATAATGCACAAAACTTGTTACGCTCAAGCATGGTATTCGTTGATGTTTGTATAAAGACTTATGATTTTATGTATATGTTGTCTCATCCAAAATGCATACTCAAAAAGCTGTGACCTCTGATCAATAGATCACATAGATCACGAATGGTCAGGAGGGTGGTTGGATGGTGGGGCGGGTGGTTTGATTACTGTTTTACTGCCTTTAGGTATGTAGAAACGTAACTTTGTAAGTTATAAACAAAAAATAAGAAATTTTATTCCATTGATATTCTATTACTACATTTATTAGCATTATTTATTTCATTGAGGTCTGCGAACCGCACGTTATTCGACATCCTAGCCAGACCCGATAACCGATTAAGGATATCCATCTTGATTCATACAAGATTAAATAAATCGGGCACCAGCACCGGATTCCAGCCCCCCGTGATTCGGGCCTGACCTCAAGTCCCTACTCTTCCCTTCCTTCATGTCTTCTTCCACCTTCCTTTCTTCTTCCTTCCTCATTCATCTTTGCATCCTTCTTCATTCCTCCTTTGTTCTTTCCGATAAAAATCAGCGGAGTTCCCCCCTCAATGGTGGTCCTAGCAACCCTATACGGACTTATAAACCATCACTATTCCGAGTTCTACGATACCTCAATACCCTTATAAAGACACAACATTGTTATTGATACGTAAGCTGTTTTTAACTCCGGCAACCGGCAGTGGCTCCTAGCACCGGTGCCAGGAGCCATCTCATCAGATTCACATCAGGTCTTTCTAGAAACTCAACTCTGAATTCTTCTCACCAAATTTCAGCTTTCTACGTCAATAATTAATGTTTAGAGGGGGTGGGCCCCCCTTCGGGTGCAGTGGGCGCCAATTGGTGTGACGTAACTTAATCGTATACCACTGAGAGTACGCTCATCATACCGAACCATCCTCACATTTGTCACGATACGATTAAGTTCGGAGTCGGGGGCATGGCTCGGCACTCGGCTATATATCTATATTATATCACGTCGGCGTTAAAACCCGGCATGCCGAAGCCGCGGGCCACGGCGGAAAGCTCAAAGTCCGGAGTGCCGTACAAAAACGATCCCTTACAGGGATCGTTTTTCGACTCAAGATTCGATTTTCCTATCGGGAAATCGATCTTCGACGTACGGAGTCCGGAGTCGGGCTAGTCATGGAGTCGGTCGATAGTACAGATCGGGTCGGAGTCGGTACGTCGGAGTCGGAGTCGGTCGGATAGTCGGAGCTCGCACGCCGCAGCCGCAGGCCGCGCCTTCTTTAAATTTCATGGGTATGAAATGAACATGTAAAAAACGTTCAAAAACATTCCCTTACAGGGATCGTTTATCGACTCAGATGCGATTTCCTTCGTAAGAATCGAATCTTCGACGTGAATAATATGAACATAATAATAACATTTGGTGTATGTGCACGCACGCGCGCCGCGCTCCAGTCGCTCTCTTCTCTCACGCGCAGTCGAACACCTGGATCGCAGGATTACCAGTCTAGCTTAACTCAATCTCGGATGTTGGACACAGCCAAAAAGGGTATAAAACCGCACGGGACGTAATGCGGATATGACGCTCTCGGGGGTGACCCCCTACAGTTATCACATCCACCAGACTTATGAAATCTACATGGATTCGATCCTATATCCATATATAGTCAATACTTGATTCCAAGTTTCAGCACGATAAGTACTCTTATACGTTTGAGAACAAAGCTGTTAGGATCGCCGGTAGTCCCAAGAACTACTTTTAACTATATCTTATATATACTATATATTTATATTAGTAATATATTAACTTAATATATAATTAATATATATAGATTTAAATACATATATATATATATTAATATATTGTTTTATAGTATTATAATAGAATACATACTGATAGTATATTATTAGCTTTAGAGGCATAAATTAATATTTATGTATATAATGCCTAGTAGATTAGATACGTGGAGATAATTACTTTGAGGGTTATATCATGATAAATATATAATATCATATATTATTATATATATATATATATATATTATATATATATATTTAATGATATTTATATATTATTATATATATATTAATTATATTAATATATATTATTATTAAGATATTAATTTTAATTATATTACTATTTTATTTATAACTATATATATTATATATTAATATATATATTAATATATTATATATTAAATATTATTTATAATATAGAAATAATATATTATATAATTTATATAATTATATATATATAATATATTTATATAATTTGAAAGATGAGTCTTGAAACCATCCTCAATCTTCATCTTTAAATCTTCTCATTTAAATCCATACATCTGATATTTCTCACACTAAAGCTACTACTTGGTTGATCTGGCTTTAGGTAACTCTTTTATAGATTCCTTGGTTCTCTTATCCCTTCGGCAATTCGGTGAATTTTTGGCTGTGGCGCTAGACACATCGAAAACCTTCGATAGGGTCTGAGGCAAAGATTTGATTTGTTACTGGCCTTTTCTCCAGGTGTCTGTCCTTTCTCTTTCTGTGGGGATTCCTTCGTCTTTCCTTTTTATAAGGTCGTCTTTACTAGTTCGTTGTAGACGCGAAAAACGTTCATACCTTTAAATCTATGAATAGTTTTCTTTCTTAATGTTCTGTCCTATTCTCCAACTCTTTTCTGCTTTTCATTAATGACCTCTCTATTTCTCTCCTAGGCTGACGGCTCCATCCTTCATTACTGCTTTCATTTTTAAAGACTCCCCTCCCCCATCCCAAACACTTAGCGAGGGGTACACCATAACCGTTAACCTAACCGTTAACCTCCCTAACCTAACCCTAACCTCTGGGTGACTCTTTTCTCAGAACATCACCACTATTGCTGCATTAAAGATGGTTATGTTTTCAAGGTCTCAAAAGCTCAGTTCCTTCATCCTATCACTCGAAATAATCTTCCACACAACTACATCTTCTTTTAAAACACACAATTCAAAACCTGCGTCCGTCCTTAATATTCTTGGTGTTTCTTTTTCTCGTGGTCTTTCATGGGTGGATCACATTACTTCTCTTCTTAGAGTGTTTTGGTGTTTGGTGTTAATGAGGACGTCTTCAGAATTTTTTCACTCGCCACCCGGCTGCTTGCTCTTTGCTAAGGATATCGTTCGCCCCCTGTATGGGTTAATGCCTCACACATATGGGATGGTTTCACTTTCACAGCTCTTCCTTAAAAGGTGGTGTCTAAGGCTTTTCATCTCATCAATTGTTTTTTTTTTTTTTACGTTGTACCACCACTACACGGGCAGAGCCCTATTCAGGGAGGGGGTCTCTGCATGCCACAAAATTTCATCCACTACGTCAAATTACGCAGATTGACGCACGACGCATCGCTTATAAAGTGGGAGATTTAATTCACGCAGTGAAAAGAAGATGAGAGGTCCACAGACAGAAAGTGGCAAGGAAAGAGGAAGCACCGGCCAGCGAATCTAGCCTGGAGTTAAAGAAATTTATCCACCCACCAAAACTACGTGCGCCAGACAGAGACACCAAGACAAACATAAGACAGACAACCCCCCCTTGTGCCCTACGAGTGCGTTCGAGTGGTCGGTACCGCGAGTGAGTAGTTCTTGACACCTGCGCCCTGCCTATCTCTCGGTTACCTATAGAAAGAGATCAAGCACCAACCACCATCCGAACAAAATCAGAGGATCAATAGTGATAACCTGGCAAAGTTACCAGGACAAGATTTATCCAAGTCCCTTTTGGCGGTGATCCGACTGTCAAAAGGGTGAAAAGAGACGCGTATGATAGAATATCGATAACAGGCCGGGTTAGACATGTATATAGGCTGTAGTACCTGACGAAGAGGAAAAAAACAGTCTGGTCTAAACCGAACTAGGTTTTGACGGCGGGAAGTTTATTGAAATGGTTAGCAAAGGTTTTGAATAAAGTCAGGTGCATTTATGTCAGATATATTGTGCTGCAGCCTTTCTATCTATTCTGATGCTTCTCAATATAGAGATAGCACTGGATTTTAGGTGCCTGTTTTCGTAAAAGCTCAGAATGTAACTCGGAAGAATAGGGAACTAAGGTTATGGGAGGAGGGGGCAGAGACTCTCCGGCATCTATACATGGCCGTGATTTAACCAAAGTGATATTGTTTGACATTTTCAAATTATTTTTTTTTTTTTTAGGAAGGTAGTATAGAAACTTCGCATTTAAAATACCAAAATGCCCATCCATCTAAATTAGCACTTGCACTTCTCTGTATATGGGGAAATCTTATCAGTGTTTATCCGGAAACACTATTTGGATCAGGAACCTATAATACACATGTTACTAGATATTTTAGGAGATTAAACTGAAATTCAGCTAGAAGACTTCACAGAACTATTTTTTTTGAATGGATGTACATCCATAATGCGGCTATACCGTGTTAGGAAACTAACGACAGGGCGAAAAAACTCCTAAACGGAAAACGAAATATGAGCAGTGCTGAGATGGTTAGATCTTATACCAGATGTTCAGTAACAGGAAGGCAAAAATTCGATCACTACGAAAATGAGCGATTCGGATATAGATTTGCGGCGATGCTGAAGAGGAATAGTTAGCACGTCAGGAATGAACGTGATTCTAAGGTCGAGATTGGCAACAAATCCACAAGAGAGATGACACTGTGAAGACCAACTGGAGGACAAAATGGGCAATCAGGGGGAAATCACCCCGTACAGAACTATTGATGACTTTCTTTATAATCACCTTATTACTCTTATGCTTAGCCGACAGTCAGAGGCTCATTCCTCTTGGTCTGCCAAACTTTTAAATTGATGGAGAAGTTTGTTGTGGTTTGCTGCCACTTTTTGAAGTTATTGTTTAAACTTTAAATTAGCTTCGCAAACACATCGTCTCAACAGTGCCATTCTGAAAAACGATTCGTCGTCCTCTGGAAGCTACAATAAAACGCAAGATACACTAGGAGCATAGTTGAGAAACTTATGTTAATAATTAGAATGAAATGATCTTGAAACTTTTATGATTTTCTCTTTTCTATAATGCTTTCATTAAATAATTTTCATAATCTTTTCTATTAGTCATTTTAATAAATTTTTTCTCACGCCTAACACGTCATATGATTATCCATTTAGCAAACCACCTAAATCTATACCCTCTTATCCACGCATAGATTACTACTATATATTGAACACCGGTAACCACATATCACTCTGCGTCCACAACCCTAAGCACACTGAAGACTTAGTCCCGTTACATTCCACAAAAGATTTACGTGAACCAGCTATCTTCCTACCATCACTATTCCACTACGCCTGCATCATTCAGTCAGTATGTTTTGAAGATTGGCCATTAGGGTGGCGATGAGAAAACCTATTTGTTGGAAGATAAGAATGAAAAGCGTAGATGTTTTCAATGATTTAGAAATTTATAATATGTATTCCCTAAACTTAAGCTTAAGTAAAATGACAGCATCTAATATCAGCAAAGAATGGAGAAGGATCCGAGAAAAGTTTTCAGTTTTATAATTAAAAGTAGCATAGGACATTGGTCAAATAACGATTCGATGAAAATTTTAGTAAATTCCGATAATCTATGTTAATTAACATTTTTACATATAATAGCATATAAGATATTGAAAGGAAGAAAAGCATTGGATTTTTTTATTTATTGATTAAAATTATATGGTTTTGAGCTAAACTCTTGGAGATAATAGTTCTGCAATGCGGGTAATAAAAAACTTTACGGAATTTTGAATTCGTGGAGGTAAAAGAAATTTAATCTTTACTGGCCATATTGACCCAAGTAAAACTGCAGGTCTTAATACTATCTATATATATATCTATACATATATAATATATATTATATATATATATAGCTATATATATATATAACAGATATTAATTATATATATATAAGATATATAAGTATATAGATAATTGTTATATATACTATAAATTATACATATAATATTGGTAAAATCTTAATGAGTAACTGCAAGTATTGCAAAGACATGGTATTGATTTTAAAACGATATATTAACATTTGGTGAGTATCAAAGAAAGACTGGAAACAGCATATGCGTGCCTTATTTATAGAAAGGTTGTAAGTGAAGATTTGGGAAAGTTGGCCAGTGACTTAACATCTCTGGAATGTTTTCTGTAGAAAGGCGACTCGTCGAGAGACATGATACAATAAGTCTACAAAACAGTGAAATCGATCAGATACTTGGTGATTTAAAAAATAATTTCTTTAATGTAGACCAGAAAACGAAGACCAGCGAGCAAGATAAGAAAATTAAGAGAAGAGGAGTCTAAACTCCAATTCAGCAAACAGCGCATTCAGTCACAAGGCTGTTAATTTTGGAATGGGTTTGCAGCAGGAGTTGTGTGAGTGTGACTCAACTTGTAAATTTAAGAAAGGCAGGTCCGGATGGCTCCTTTGGGGTGCCCTCGACTAAGATTGAAAAGGGGCCCTTGCCGAGTCGAATTTAGATAGGGAAATCATATTAACAAATGTAATTTTTTGAAAATAGTTGTAAATAATAATAGTATTAACAAGAAGATGAGTTATTTGAATAGTTTATTGAAAAGGTAGAAAATAGCTCTTAAATAATAGTTAAAAAGAGTTTTTGATTTGAAAAAAACGGACATAAATCTGAGTTCCCTGCTGAAAAATAAGTATGCTACGTATTACGAATGTTTAATTGCCAAAAATGAGATGAATATATTTTTAGTTTTAGACAACCAAAGCTCACGCTGTTGAACCATAATAGTCTATATCTACTGTAAAACCCTCGGTTAAATATAAAAAGGGACACAAGTCAAACGGTAATAAAAAACCAAGAATATTGTAACAAGGTGATAGGTTTAATTAATTGCTGAATTTAATGTTACAATCCGTAAGAATATATTTTTACACAAAAGAAAACACTGTATACAATAGCTTGTCGAGCCAAACTAAGAAGGGTTTTTTTTTATGTGGAAAAAAAAATTCGGGGAAAAAAGGGGGTTTGGTTTTTTTTTTACTAAAAAACTCCTAACAGTTTTGCAGTTCTTCACTGCACCTGGTTCTTCATCTATAAATAAGTATAGTTCTCTAGCTCCAAGTTATTAAAATAAATCCCTTTCTACATTCATGAAAAGAAGTTAGACATAAGGTTTGGCTTAAAAAGATCTAAGTCGACCTTAGTATTAAGTTTAGAAAATACCCTTCACAGGTGACTTGTGTACAAGGTATGTATGGTTAGTACAAACCTGTAACAAAGAAATAGGTAGATTAAACCATTTGAAATTAGAGTTCAAAACAAAAAAAATTTATTATTGATGTTCACTAGGCACCTGTTTATTGTCAGAAGCAGTAACCAATAAAGATCAGTTTTCTTCAAATTCATATTCAATCCATCGAAAAAATCACAGATTTCTTCAGCTCCATTTCGATCGTATTGCCATCTCTCTTTTAAGTTAGTTTTTTTCAGCATTGTGAGAGATTTTCATACGATCCCCCTTGCCCTAAAAAAAACCTGTGGTGTTTTGCCCAATCTTTTTAAAAATAAAAATTCAATAAAACTCTTTTGGGGAAAACTTTTTTTTTTTTTCCCCACCCCCTTTTTTTTTCCCCCCCCCAAAAAACTTTTTAAAACCAAAAGTTTAGAATACTAAGCAAAGGACTTCCGTAAGAAAACTATCAAGCATTACGAATTTCATTAAATTTATTTGGGTCTAACCAGGAACAATCTTCCTAAAATTCCTTGTTGGGCTAAATCTTTCTCTTCTTTCTGGCTCATCTCAAACACTGAAAAAGACCAATTTATGTTTTGAGCAAGTTGAATTTGCCAGGGAGTCTTCACTAATTAAATTTTTCACCCAGCTCACCTTTCCTTGAAGTCTTTTTGTCCTTGAATATCTAATTCTACTTCATATCATGGAATACTGTTATCTTCTAATTGCCTTTTAACTGTACTTGCATAATATTTTGGTTTTGATACAAGCCTGTAAGTGTTATCATCTCCTTGGTTATCTCCTACTTTTTTGAAGCATGCTTCTCTACCGAGTATGTCCGCGTGTAGGTATATTATGTGCAGATGGTTACTTTGTAGAATATTTTGAAATCGGGAAGATAGTAACAAGAAATAAATCTAATAAAACAATAACAATAAAATACGGTTTCTCACAATTTGGACCATTGAGCTGAGTTATGAATTTCGTTGCATGAATTTATATTTGTAGTCCAGAACTTCAGGTTGATCATTCTTCTTTGCCTAGCGTTTTGAATAGTTGTCCTCTGCGTCTTACACTTTCCTCGACTCTCCTAAAAATCCCTAGATAATGATGACACATTTTGATCAGTGTTCCTGCAAAGGCCTGACTTTGAGCGTATGAGGAAGGCTGTGAAACTAGTTAACCAACCAATATAAAACGTTTGGAAATTTTTTCAACGTCTAAAGATTTTCTCTTTTTCCTTTTGTAGCGCCACTTTTGTATACACACGTTTCATGTCTGACACAGTATTGTGACACGGCAATTACAACAACCCTACTACAAGTAACTGTAGCGAGTGAAACGTTAGCGCAAAAAGTAGTTGAGCTTCTATAAACAAAACCAACATGCAACTGCCTTAAAATTGATTGTAAATGAGTAAGGAATTGGGCAATGCGAATAATCAAATTTACTCTGATGTACTAATCAATAAAATGGTATATCCTTTTTTGGGGCTTCTCCGGGGCCCATTGGCCGGGGCCCTCTGCCAATCGCCGACCAGCCAACCTGGCCAGTCAGGGCCTGAAAAAGAACAGGATTCGGTAGGTATATGAATTGTTTGGTATCTTAACAGTATATTTTGGACTGGGTCAATTCTAGCGGCTTTTTGAAGTTGAGTTAATGAGGTAAACGCATGTTGTAAATACGAAAACTAATTAAAACTTGTTAGTATGGTTAGCATGTACCTTAGCTATAGTTTTTAATTTTGGTAGTAAATTTATTTTATTTAATGCAAAGTTTTATATATACTATGTAAGATGTACCCCATCATCATATGACTGCCACTTTGGTAAGCATAGACAATGCAACTTGTAAGGCTTTACCCGACAAACCTTATAATAAATAAATAAATAAATAACTTGGACAGTCTCGATATGCCCATGTTGCTTCTTACTGCCTCTATACTTTTAATGTAAAAGATTTTAGATTTTTGTCCACCAAAAATTCCAATGGTCGCCTTTCTATAAAAAAAAATGTGTGCTCTGTGTTAATTACTTGTGTTTATTTTATATATGATAACTTTCCTCTTTTCTTTTTATCTTCCGTCCGAATACATTGTGAGCGTTAAGGTGACGTGGCATGTATGTTTCTTAAATGGTTCTTATATGTTAAGATGAGAGTGAAATAACATACCGCTGAATTTATTAATGTGAAAGGATTAGATTAAAAAAAAAAAAAAACGCTTTCTTGTTTGATAAGCTACTATAGACTTTCTGATCTATTACGTTACGAAATAGTCTTACCTTTACTTCAATCGAAGGTTAGAATTCCGGATAACCTGGCAAGGATGAAACATAGTGGAGTGTGTTTCTTTATTGCCTGTTTGCAGATGGGTAAAAGTTATTAACCAGAGATCAGCTTTAACCTTATACTTTCTCAAACTAAGAGTACCGTTGAAGTCTTGGATGCGTATATTTCAGAAGATGATGGAGGGTGAAGTTATTGAGCAGAGGAAAAGTCTTCACTCATAGTTTAGTGATAATGAGAGCTCTGAAAGCAATACTAGGTAGAAACAACATTTAGTCCTAACGGAGATGGTATCATACGTAGTATTACTATAATCAATATATTAGATGTACAAATAGTATGAGTATATCATATTAAATATATAGTATATTAGGTATATACTTATATATGTATATATATATGAGGTATATACATTATATTAGTTATTCGATATGTAAATATTACGTGTATATGTATATATACGTATATATAATAATAATATAATAGCTATATATAGTATATAGCAGTATATATATATATATATATATCATATATCCAATTAAACTAATAGGATAGTACTATCATATTATATTATGAATGATTATCATATCTAAAATAATATTACTATATATAATATAATATATAGTATATATATATACTCATAATGGATATTTGTTTTAGACAATTTAACTAACTTGAGTTACGTAGCGGATAGTTATTATTAAAGATATCATAACACATTTCTATTAAAACAGAAAATGGTTTAAAAAATTATTTTGATCAGTTTTGATCAGTTTTCGGTGTTATTCTTACGCATATATTGTTAAAAGAAAATAATATAAGCAAATATAACTCCGAACATTTTGTAAAACCTATGATTTGTCTCCGTTTTTTTAGGGAATCGCATCGATTGCTTGTTACGAGTTTTTATAATATCGATTGGCCTTTAATATGTTCACGATAAGTTCGTGCAGGTTAATATTTAGAACGATATCAAACAATTCGATTGTTAGGATCTCAAAATTTACGTTTTTACTGGTATATTATAACGATAAAAACAAAAAATTCGCAAACGAATTTTGTAATAATAAAATAGAATAATATAATAAACAAAAATGAAATACAAATAATAAATATTTTTCTTTAATAACAATGAAAAGCAAAATATATATATATTACTCATATAATGAGTGGATAGTATATATTATATAGTAGTATATGATTATATATTAGATATAGTAATTATATTAATTATTGTAGTATAGAGATGCGCAAAAAGTTTAAGATTTTGTACCCAACAATGTACAGCAAAGATAATGATTTGTTTAACTGCTATCAAAGGGCTCATCAAATCGCCGGGTAAATTGAGAGTCGACTGCGCGTGCTGAGTTCAGTGAGTGCGATTGAAATCACTATTAATAGTTATATAGTATAACATATAATAATAAATATATAAGATATATATATATTATATATATATATCTATATTTATGTATATATATAGATTATTCACGGCCCATTGTGTAGGGGGCTCGATTGCTGACGGGGGTAATCGAAAGGGGAGGGAAGGTTTTTCCATTACCGCGGTCCGTAGTACGGAGGGCGAGGCAACCACCCGCGAGACGGGCGCCCTAAATACGCCAATCAGGAGCCGGGGGTTCGGCGGAAGACCCTCCCCGGGAGGGGGGGAAATAGTCCCCATGAAACCCACTTTCGTTTTCTCTTTCCGGTTATGCCCGAGATGACCGACCGTCTTGCTATCTGGAGTGGCGGTCTATCCGGTCGGTATCCTTCGCATTTAGTTTAAAATAAATAGGTTTTTTTTTCTTAAAAAATACGAGAGGCTACCACATATGTCGCGTCTGTCGGATTGTTGTGACTTGAGCAAAGTAACCTCGATGAGCTTGTCCTGTTGGTTACCACGGCGTCGGTTTGTGCCAATGAATGTGATAATTGATTTTTTGAGAGACTATATATGGGCGTCGCCCCAAGTAGACCGCACCCCGGATGGCAGAGTTCGCTGGGGTCGTCGTCGGCCTTTTGTGCGGAGTGGGCCGGGAACGCAAAGGGTAGAGATTTCCCCGTCCGGGAGGAGGTCTCTCGGAACCCGCGCTGTCTTTGGCTAGTGGGGTGTGCCGCGGGGTTCTCTGTTCCGCCTCTGGCCCGCTACGGGTATGGAAGTCGCCCGGCGTCTATCTGTTTCCCCCGCCGTCGGCTCGAGCGCCGACCTAATGGGGTCCGGTGAATTTTCATATATATATGTATATAGTACTTATAATAGGTATATAGGTATATTGACGAGCAAGTAGAACGTATATATAATAATGTATATATGAAGGATTGGTGACTCCTACTGGCGTTAAAATATGTTAAAGGTACTATTGAGTAAAATATATAGTATATTGTATATATATAGTGATATAGTATAGTAAATATATAGTATATTATATATAATAATAATATAAATATATATATATTTATACTATATTATATTAGTAAAGTGCCCCTACTGGGCTGTGAATAGTATATATATATTGCAGTATTAATTTTTATAATTAGAGGTGGTGTTAAAGTAAAAGTATGATTGATTTTGAAGATATATAAATAACAATATATAATATAATAGTATATATAATAGTATATATATATAATATATTATATATATCCCGGTATTTTGTATGCATATTAATGTTGGTACTATTTTTTCTTTCTTCTTATATATAGGTATACATTAGTTATATAATCGTTAATAATATGTATATAATATAGTATATATTATTATATAGTACTATTATATTATATATATATAGTATAATTATAGTATAATTCTTTTGTAATGTCATTTGTTTTGTTATATAAAGCTATCAATTCTTTTTAAGTTTGTTTTATGGTTTTGATATATTTTACTGTACACTAGTGTCTAGCTAGTATCGATTCCTCGCAATTGTGGACAAAAAATCGATTATAAAATATACATTATCGATATCGATGTAATCTGAAAATCTTTGAAACGCGAATTTGCAAACCAGTGAGTCGTCATCATCGCCTTACAGCGAGCGAAAAAAGCCGAATTGTTGAGGATTTCAGAGCGTTATATAGTTAATATTGTTTCAGTGAAAGTGTGATTTAAGTGTCAGAGGAGATGAAGACTGCAAATGCGTTGAAAAAGAGATAACTGTTCAGAATTTTTCTTAAGACCAATTTTTTGTAAAATGCATGAAATGTTTATAATTCGGTGAAATTAGTGACTAGTCTGTTTTAGTAATCCTTGCCTAAGTCTAGTAATAGCTAACAGATACAATTTCATCCTAGAGGTATATTAGTATTATAATATGATATTATATATCTATAATTAGCGTAGCATATATATATATACTAGTATATCTATACTATAGATATTAAGTATATTGTGCATATATTATAGTATCTAGTATGTAGTAGGTCAGGTAAAGGTATATATCATGATTATCTATGATTAAGTATAGTAATAGTATATGAAAATAGGGCTGTATAAGTAGTTTCTGAAAGCCGGTTTCACACCCGACCATTAATCTATAAATTCAGTTAAGGAATAGTACTGCCTTATGAAGGTAATTAATGCAAACAAGCTTAAACAAAAAACATGTCAGTCTGCTTTAGGAAAAAATTAGAGCTCTCAGAACTATTGAACCATATCTTTAATTTTCTGAAAAAACAAAAAAAATTTTTTTTGTTTATTGATTTTTTTTACAGAATCACAGGTGAATTGATAGCCATTAACCAATTCTCGAGAGAAGTAATCATAAAAAGAACAAAAAGGTCGAATAGGTCGTTCGTATAGGAAGGTAGATTGTGTCAGGATATTCGATATTTGAGTAAGAAGAAATCCGTTTTTGATAAGCTGAATCTGCCCCCAGATAGCAAGGTGCCAAGTTGTTTCTGTCAAATATATGTTGTATTGGATATGGTTTGATAAGTGATTGTTTGTAATTTTTAGGTAAGGAAAATTATGAGAAAATTTTATTTGCTAGTAAGAAAGAACTATACTGTTTTTGTTAGTTTGAAGAGCTTGCGAAATTGGAGTGTTATTTTTGTTGCACTCATTTTCCATCTTTATTTGAAACTGAGACTGTG
>JABUQX010109789.1:7500-16567 GCA_015478945.1 Trachelipus rathkii
TATATATATGTATATATAAATGCGCTCGCGTGTGTGTGTGTGTGTTTTTTTTTTTGTCTGTGTATGTGCGTGTAGCAACTATTTTAGCTTTTTACAACAATGACAGATTGGAACATGCTCTGAATGATCAAAAATGTTTGAAATATTTAAAGTCAAGGAAAGGGCCTGTGAGAACCAATCAAACACTTTGTGTGCATTGTTCCCGATGAATCAACATGTTGCTCCATGATGTTGAAAGAGGTAATCTGTTTGAAAATAATCGGAAGAATAATAATAAAGTGTTTTTTTTTTTAAAAGTGAAACCTCTTAAATCTTTTTCCATCTTTTTAACATGTGTTCCAAAAATTTTTTTTTTTTACGAAACATCTAATGATGCGAACTTAAGCGTCTCCAACACGGTGATTTTTTTTTTTTTTTTTTTTTTTTTTTTTTTTTTTTTTTTTTTTTTTTTTTTTTTTTTTTTTTTTTTTTTTTTTTTTTTTTTTTTTTTTTTTTTTTATATTTTTTTTTTTTTTTTTTTTTTTTTTTTTTTTTTTTTTTTTTTGTTTTTTTTTTTTGTTTTTTTTTTTTTTTTTTTTTTTTTTTTTTTTTTTTTTTTTTTTTTTTTTTTTTTTTTTTTTTTTTTTTTTGCCATTTCCGCAACACACCATTTGAAAGTGCGTAAATCGAAGTAACTTGACATAATAAAAGAAGAAAGTGTGCTCTAGATTTTATCTGGCAAGTATACATTTTTCATGTAACTCCACCCAGCACGCAGCAATTCGTATATATATATATTATATATATACTATATACTATATATATTTTTTTATATATATATATAATTATATATATATATATATATATATATATATATATAATATTATTATATATATATATATATGTATACCGTACTCGTTACATAGTTATAAAATTTTTAAAAGGATATATGTAAGTGCTACTCAGATTTCTGGTGCACAGCTGTAAGAAAAGCTTGTACAAAAAAAGTCCTGTTGCCGAAATAACTGTTTCGTTCCTTTTTTGTATTATCAAGGTCACCGAGGTGACGCTGTCTCCATCGGAGTGCCACAGGGAGATAAGTCAGTTATGAAATAGATCGGAGAGCGAACACTTTGACACTCTCTCGATCCAAATATTGATACTGTAATTAGAGTCAGATTTGAAGTATTTAATAAAGTAAACATTTAATTTTGATCAATAGTGAAATATCTTAATGTAAAATAGTCATTAGAAATAATTAATAAAGAAATAATTAAAGAAGCGTTTCGCTATTCCAAAACTATTTTATTATTTGCTATATCAAAGTGATCTCTTAAATAGGGCCAATTAAACATTATAGAGATCAATCTTTGTACATAGTTTTGGTGGACCCCAGTACAGTGACAAAAAAAAACCTTTCTGATCTAGG
This sequence comes from Trachelipus rathkii, assembly GCA_015478945.1. NCBI lineage: Eukaryota > Metazoa > Arthropoda > Malacostraca > Isopoda > Trachelipodidae > Trachelipus > Trachelipus rathkii. Next base: position 8,909 of record JABUQX010109789.1, read on the forward strand.
GGGCACATAACAAAGAAAAAAAAAGTGGTGATTGTGAAAGTGAAAGTGCCAATAAACAAATATAGTGCTAAGTGAAGTGACTCATATACTGTGAAAAAAAACAATTAAAAAAAAGTCTTAGTGCGTTGGTACGATAGCTCTCATAAACTTTATTACATAAGGAATAGCGTGAAGAATCCCGTTATTTTAAAAGTCGCTAGTCTTGTGAAAAAGAGCTCCATTTTCAAATAATATCACCGGCAAAAAAAAAAAAAAAAAAAAAAAAAAAAAAAAAAAAAAAGAAACGGGCAGAAGAGAATTTAACATGCCTAGCCATAAAAAAAGATCTCCCCGATTTAAGACCGGGAGGGGTAGGGGAAAGTCAAGTACTACAGCAAAAGCATCTGCAGTTTCCCCCTCGTCCCCCAAATCTCCAATTCGAAGAGAAGAAAATTCAAATTCGGATGAGGAAGGGAGTCAGGACCTACATACCCCGCTACGAGCAAGATCTGTTACCCCCACAGTCTCCCCCTCGTTGGGGGGGACTCCAAAGACCAGTCTGCCTATTGGCGCCATTCCAAAGTTAGATTTGCGTAATATGATGACTTGGTTACACACAACGATTACCGTTTTCAAACTTAATGGAGTGGATGATCCAAAAGAACGCGTAAGAATATTGGCTTCCGTCCTTCCCCATGATATCGTAGCGACCATCAAATTTCCATTGGGGGGAGATTGCTTTCAAAAGTTAATTGCCTCGATCGAGGAAGCTTACGCTCCCAACCTGAGAAGTCAAATTAGTTGAAATTTTTCAAAAAATTAAGAAAAAAAGAAAGAATCTTCCTCAGTTTTACTTTAGGCAGAGTTCGTGATGTTAGGGAGGAATAGGATTCGATCTGCTTGCTGAAAACAGTGCGCCTTTTGTTCATGAGTTGTTTATTAATGAGCTTCCATCTCGCATACAAGAGAGCTTAATGACTCTAGCAGACGATAGCAGTCTTGAAAAAATCACAAAAGTAGCAGATAACTTGTATAAAAACTTTTATAGGAATGACTACGAAACCCCCCACGAGAGAAGGGGGAGAGAATACTGGGGGGCTGTAAATCATCTTCAAGGAGAACAGTTACCAACACACGAGAGAGGCTCATATGGTGAGAGTCGAAATACAAACAACAACAACGATTCCCCGGTTTCGGAAGAGGCTAAGGTAAACAAAGAGTTCTTTCGAGAGATGAAGGGACTTCTCAAGTCTCTGACCAAAGTCGCAGGACAGCTGAGTGAGGCTGCTGCCAAACCGACTCGAGCAGAAGAACAACCATCATTTCAAAATAGAAGAAATGCTCCTAGGGAACGTAAACAAGGCAACACTGTAAATGCTGAGTTACTCGGCGAGTTATGTAAACCACACTCCAGATTCCTCCATAGAAGTTACACCTGCCACTCGGAATTCTGTCCTATGTATTCTTTGGTATTCCCGCCAAATGGAGAAAGTCAGCAAGCCCATGAGTCACATCCTCAGAGGAGGCAGGGAAACGCATCAGATCCCCCCTCGAACAGGAGTTAGGGGGGGAGGTGAATATTTTAGATGAAAATTATCGTATTTTTAATTATGGGAATATTGCTGAAGTAAATAATTTGCATACGTCTACTAGTAGGTTTAATAATAATATTAATAATAATATGAATAATAATAGGTATGTTTGGTATTCTAATGGGTATAATAATAATAATAGGGATGTAGCTTTGAGTAATTTTAAGAGTAACGGGCAAAGCGCTCTATGGCATGTACAAGGAGGTCATCCTCCTTACAACGAGGCTCTGAGTATCCCGAATATTGATGAGAGTATCGATGTAACCCATACGATACCCACGTTGGCCTCTACCGACGCACAAGATATGTTAACGACGGATGCTCCCACAGGAGAAAGTCCGGTCATAAATAATTTGTCTGTATTAAATAATGTAAGAGATTATAAACTTTATACTATTATGGATAAAATATCAAAAAGAGTCTTTATTTTAGATAGTGGTAGTGTGATCAATTTACTCCCTATGGAAGGAGAAAATAATATATCGATTATTGGTCAAATTAAAGCAGCCAATGATACCGTAATTGACGTATACTCACGCGAAATTGTTACAATTGATTTTGGTTTAAAGAGAACTTATGATGTAGAATTTTTAACAACTAAATTGCCAATTTGCATATTAGGAATGCCGTTTTTAAAAAAATTTCGTTTAATATTAATTTTGAAACAGATATGTTAACTGATACTCAGAGCAAAGAAGGTATAAATTTATGTAATAACACGATTTGTAGAGATAATGCTTTCATTCACTCTCTCTCTCTCTCAGTTTTCTCCTTCTGTAGTTTCTAGTGAACTTTTTAGTGATATACCTATAGTTAATAATCTGGTATTTGAATTTAAACATTTATTTGTAAATGCTTATTTGCCGGAAAATTTTAATATGCGGGAAAAGCAACTTAGAGCTTGGGACGACCTGTTCAAAGAATTTGGGGGAGGGGAGAGCGCTGAGTCGAAACTTGGGAATAGAAATGGGGGGATACTTGTGTTCTGAGGGGGGGGAGAGGAGACTCGCATTCCAACTGCTATTTTGAAGGAAATAGCTTCACTTTTTCCTTATAAAACTAATATAAGCGGGGCTCCAATAAAACTTAAACCTCGTCGTATTCCGCATAAATTATTCGAACAAACAAAGAGGGAGCTATTAAATTTAGTAAAAGCGAAAGTTTTAAAGAGGGCACCATCGCAATGGAGTTTTCCCATCAGCGTTTTAGAAAAAAATGGGGGAGGGGTACGAATCGTGTGTGATTTTAGAATACTTAATTCCGTGGCGAAAAATGATGTATTTGCTATGCCGAATATAAATGATATATTTAGTGGGCTTCATGGGACAAAGGTATTAAGTAAACTTGACGTCACGAACGCGTACTATCTTCTGCCTTTGGCAGAAGCCGATCAACATTATTTTACTATTAGTACAATGATCGGCAATTTTTCTTTTAGACAATTACCGATGGGATTTAAAAATTCGAGTTCGTGTTTCATGAGATTTTTAACTATATTACTTCAAGGCATTCCCGGTGTACACGTGTATTTAGACGATATTTTGATAGGGACCAAAGATTTATCAGACCACGTGGTGGTACTTAAACAAGTATTTGAGAGATTAAATTATTTTAAAATTTGTTTAAAAATGCGAATTTGGGGTAAAAAGGTTAAGTTATTTGGGTTTTGACTTGACGGAAGAAGGGCTTGCGCCATTATCTGAAAAAGTTAAGGAAATAATTAATGTTCCTCGCCCTTTAACCATAAAAGAAGTGCGTTCGTTTGTTGGCAGAATTTCATTTTACCGCCAAAATATACCGTGTTTTACAAATCTAACGTTGCCTTTGTATAATTTTTTAAAGGGAAAAAATAGCTCTAATAAAAAAATCACGTGGTCGGCCGAGGCTGAGAAGTCTTTTGTAGATATAAAACAAGCGATTCGTCACGCCTCACGGCTCAGGTTCCCAGCAGTCGATGCGCCTCTCAAAGTGTACATTTATGCAAATAATAAAGCTTTTAATACGGTAATTATGTCTGACGATGAGAATGGGACTCCTTTTGCTTTTTATAGTGGGTCTTTTAATACAACAGAAAAACGATATTTGCCAGTAAATAAGCTTTTATTGGGGTTAACGAAATTATTCAAGAAATATGGGTCAATTTTAGCGGGAAAGCATGTGCGTATCTGTACGTGTTCACGGGCGTTTGTATATAAAATAAATCATGCTAATGATGTACAAAATTATAATGCTAGGGAATTAAGGGAACTCGCTATTTTGAGTACTTTTAATATCACGATGGAGTTAATTACCGAAAATCAAAATGCGTTATTAAAATATTTACTTGCGAATAATATTGCCCAAGATGAGGTAGGAGAAGATGTAGGTCCAAATAGTGTAGTCTCTGACTCCGCCCACCGATTCACAACGGCCAATGAGCAATCAGCTGGGGCTACTATAGCGACTGACGTAGGTGCTATTAACTTGGTAATGAATGAAAACGCGCCGATAGATCTCTCGGTTAGAAATGAAGGCAGCAGTCGCGCTGAAGCGGCCAAATTGGAAATTTCCAAAATAAATTTAGTAACCACGTTTGATAAAAATGCAAAAATATTATTCTCGCATTTCAAACGAGATTTGGACTTTGAAGAAATTAGACAGCACCAACAGTCAGATAAATACCTTAGTGATCTGATGGCGAAGAGAGAGAAAACAACTTTGAAGTTAATAAGACAGAAATTCTTTTATAACAAAAAGGAGATAGAATTAGTTGTCGATGTCTCTTTAAACTATTCGCGCGTTTTTGTGCCGGAAAAGAGTGTGCCGAAGGTAATCAGCGAATACCACAATAAAGGACATTTGGGTGTGAATAAAACCCTCCTTAGCATAAAAAATGAATTTGTGTTCCAGCACATGCATAAGAAGATAAAACAGTTTATCCGCACGTGCTCAGCATGTCAAAAAAATAAAACAGTACCAGGTATAAGTCCTGATTACGGTGTTTTTAAAGAAGTAACGAAGAAGTTTCAAGCCGTTCATGTTGACATCCTTAAGTTACCTAATGCGAGAGGGTACAAATACCTACTTACGTTAATTGACCGCTACAGTAAGTACCTGTTCGCTGTGCCTCTTAAAGAAATAAATTCGGGAGAAATATTGAATGCATTCATTCACGAGCTATTTCCGTTCTGTGGAATTCCTCAGGTAATTATTTCGGATTTAGGTGCGAATTTCACTAGTCGCATGTTCGAGGAAGTCTGCAGGGCCGTGGGAATGGAGCACCGGACTACGTGTAGCTCAAATCCTAGATGTAATGGCCTCCTGGAGGTAAGTCATAGGAATTTGCTGGCTTGTCTGAGATGTATGTTGCAGGAACATGATTTAAGCCCCTCCGACTGGCCGAGCCTCTTACCTATGGTGTTGTTCACTCTGAGACTCGCGCCGATAACAAAGAACGGTCTCAGCCCCGCAAACTTGATGTTTGGCCAAAATATAGCAATACCTAGTGGATTAGTTGATCCTGCTTCGGCGACGGCCCCAATAGAATATAATGCATATGTTAAAAAGCTAGCCGCTCTTTTAGCGCAGCCGCTGGCTCCACACACCAATTATAAAAATCGACACGTCTTTGTGCCCAAAGGATTGCATGAGGCAAAATTTGTCGTAGTACGGCAGACCCAGTTTAATGTCGGCAAATTAGCTCCTCGCTATGTCGGCCCTTTTAAAGTTATAAAAGTTAATAAACAGAACGTACTTATCGAAAAAAATGGGAAACCTCATTTAGAAAATTTAAGGAACGTTCGCATATATTATAACTTAGTAGATTTAGAAAGAGAAAATAACAAAACAAAAAAAAAATAAAAATAAAAATAAATAAAAATAAAATAAAATACTAATCCGTTTTCTTTAGATGGTAAAAGCACTGAAGTAAAGGTGTATCAAAAAATGATTAAAAGAGTTGCCTCCAGTTAAGGAGTGTCTATTATTTTAAAGTAGATAAAATTATTGTTTAACCCTCTAACTTCGTATCACTATCTCCTCTATCCTACTTTTTTTTTAAAAAAATTGTCAGAAGGGGGTGTTACAGGCAACTTTTAAGATAACCATTATGTACCGTACTCGTTACATAGTATAAAATTTTTAAAGGATATATGTAAGTGCTACTCAGATTTCTGGTGCACAGCTGTAAGAAAAGCTTGTACAAAAAAAGTCCTGTTGCCGAAATAACTGTTTCATTCCTTTTTTTGTATTATCAAGGTCACCGAGGTGACGCTGTCTCCATCGGAGTGCCACAGGGAGATAGGTCAGTTATGAAATAGATCGGAGAGCGAACACTTTGACACTCTCTCGATCCAAATATTGATACTGTATTTAGAGTCAGATTTGAAGTATTTAATAAAGTAAACAATTAATTTTGATCAATAGTGAAATATCTTAATGTGTGTTCATGTAAAATAGTCATTAGAAATAATTAATAAAGAAATAATTAAAGAAGCGTTTCGCTATTCCAAAGCTATTTTTGCCTATATCAAAGTGAATCGCTTAATAGGGCAATAAACATTATAAGATCAATCTTTTGTACATACATATATATATAATATATATATATATATATATATATATATATATATATAATATATATATATATATCATATATAATATAAAAAAAAAATATATATATAAATATTTATATATATATATATATATATATATATATATATATATATATATATATATATATATATATATATATATAGATCGTTTTGTATTTTATTTTAGACGTGAATATAATTAGTGATTATATTCAGTATTTTATTATTTTGCCGGTGTTTGCAATGAGTAGCTAGAGAAAACGATTATGATTGCAAACATGCAAATAAAGACTATTTTTAATGTAAGTAGATTAGAGGTTTTATTCCTGGAGGCTTAGGCAGTTGAATATTTGCCTGACTACGATGTTACTTTGTATGAAAAGCTGATTGAGAAAAATTGTGGTCTTCTCACAGCTTAAAACGACTATTTAGTAAAGCCGTTTCTTGCCTCCAAGATTATTAGTTTGGTATAATTGCAAGAGGAATATGTCGAAATAAATTAAATGTGGGACTATTCCTCAACTGCAACTTAAAGTAAAGTCTGAATAGAATATTCACTAAGTTAACATACAAGTGTTAGTCGCTTGCACTAGTTTGAATATATAATAACGATAGGGTTAACGATTTTAACCTTTTACGAAATAACGATGCTTAACGACCAACACAAGACCTCCGTGAATATCTATGACTATTTTAAACTTTTAAACTAAGTATTTTAACAGACGATTTTAAAGGTTGCTTTCAAAGCAGCAGCTACAACAAAAGATGAACTGATAAATTATGGCAACCTCGCCAAGTCAAGCTACCTTTAACCTCCAGGAACATTTGACCTCCTTTTGTTGCCAGAATTTCTAGCGACTAGTAATAATTTTATTATCTTCCCCGGGGGGGATGGCGTCTGGCCTCTTTAGGGCAGATACCAGCATATTTACAAATAGAAAGATTGACTATAGGTTGACTATAGATATCGATTATCTATTCAGATTCTTCGGAGGAATCATAAACAAGGAAATGTTTCCTAGCGGCTTCTGCCGCCCTCCGCACAGGTCGACTATTCACAGGTGTGGAAGGTCCAGCAGCATCTATCACAGACGAAGAAGGGGGATTAACTCCTCCAGGTCCATCGATAGATGAAGAAGGTGCTTGAAGGACTGGGGCGTCGTTCGAATTTGACGTTGATCCACTGTGAGTCAAAGAAAGTTCTAAAGGATATAGATACTTCACAGGGTATAAATTGATCGCTCCTCCTGGAGTTCTGACATGAACAGATCTGACTTTGTTGTCATCTCCGAACATGAGATCCTCGACTATCCCCATTTGCCAGTAAGGACGCTCCTTTACTGGACTCTTAATCAAGACTACATCATTTTTCTTGATTAAATTAACCCATTTCGTCTGATAGAGATCTCTACCAATCTCTCTCAGACTCAACATATATTCGTTGTACCATCGGGTACGGAAATCTTCAAATTTCTCAGATGAATATTTAAGAGATTTCATAAGCTCTCTCGGAGCCA
>JABUQX010109790.1:5000-22500 GCA_015478945.1 Trachelipus rathkii
ACTTTTCACGTCATTATAATCAGTTAAACTGCACTTTTAATTTTATCGCTGAATTGACATCTCTTGCTACTTCGCTGTGAATGGCTCTGGGGCGTCTTGTCACTGTCCAGCAATAGTCCTGCGCAAGCATGGAGGCGTTCCATTTACCTTGATACTTTCTTTCCATTCTAGATATATCTTGATGAATGCTCACAACAATGTTCGTCGCTCACGCGCCACAATTGTCAGAGAAGAAGTCCAGGTGAGAATATAGGAAATGGATCTTAAGTACATGTTGCCATCCTAATTTGACTATACGTTTCTAGAAGTGTATCCACAATATCAACGTAATTATCAACCATACGATTTCTAGAAGCAATGAACAATCTTTAAAATTGCTTTTCCTTGCTGCTTTCTCATGACAGAGAACAGCTCAAAGTGAACATCTTAAGACAGTTTAACGAATTGCGGCCCAACGAAAATGCTCTTTAACATCACGTCAGTTTTTGGAAATTTTTTCTGAGTTACGGAAAACCTTTCCATCCTGGTCCCATTCCTTCCAAATTTTTCATGTCTAAAGTTTTGATGTGTAAAGGTGGCAAAAGAATTTTGTTTTCTGTCTACCAGAGGAGGATGCTGGACATTTTCACACCTGGCAAGAGATTTTCCCTGGCCTGGCCAGAACCTTACGTTTTAATGAGAAAGAACTATCCTGAATATTGCCAGTTACAGAGGAGAACAGCCGAGTACTTGGTGTATCCATGGCATGCTCCAACGCGTATTACAGATGACTCAAGTCTCCACAGAGGTGCAGGCGATGGTCGGTGTATTTAAATATTGGCAATAAGAAGTGGCTTTCATATTTTTCATACGTTTATTCATATGCACAGGAATGTCCAATATGTGATATATTTATGCAGAATATGAATAATAATAATAATAGATCATAATAATAATAATGAATAATAAGAATAATATAATATATAATAATAATAATAATAATAATATAATAAATAAATAATATATAATGAATAAGAATAATAATAATAATAAGTAATAATAATAATATAATAATAATTTAATAAATAATAATAATAATAATAATAATAATATATCAAAATATAGACATAATAATAATAATGAAATACTATAATAATAATATATAATAATAATAAAATAATAATAATAATAATAATAATAATAATAAAATAATAATATAATAATAATAATAATAATAGATACATGTAATAAATTATAATAATAATATTAATAGAGAATAATAAAATAATAATAATAATAATAATAATATATAATATAAATAATAATAATAATAATAATAATAATAATAAAATAATAATAATAATAATAATAAATATAATCATAATAATAATAATAATATAATAATAATAAGTAATAATTATTGTTATATAATGTATTATTATTATGTAATGTATTATTATTATTATTATATTATTATTATTATTTTATAATATTATTATTATTATTATTATGATTATTTTCATTAATTATTATTATTTATTATTAGTATTATTATTATTATATTATATATTAGTATATTAGTATTATTATTAATTTATTATATATTATTATTATTATTTTTTTATATATTATTATTATATTATTTTTTTTATTATTATTATTATTATTATGTATATTATTATTATTATTATTATTTGTTATTATTTATTATTATAATATATTATTATATTATTTTATTATTATATTATTATTAATTATATTATTATTATTATTATTATTATTGATTATTATTATTATTATTATTATATATTTGATATTATTTATTATTATTATTATGATTATTATTATTATTATTATTAATATTATTATATCATTATCATTATATTTATTATTTATTATTATATTCTATTATTATTTTATTATTATTGATTTTATTATGATTATTATTATTATTATATTAATTTATTATTATTTATTATTATTAATTATTTTATTATTATTTATTTTATTATTATTACTAATATCGTATGACGGTCACAAAATCGTTATATATAGTATATAGTAATATAATATATATATATATATATATATATTATATTAGATATTATATATATATTATATTTATAATATTATATTATATATATATATATATATTATTGATATATATATATATAGTATATATTATATATATAATATATATTATATATTATTATTATATACATATATTTATTTAACCATATATTATATATATATATATATAGTATACTACTATATATAGTAATAATAATAATATATATACTATATATATTATATAATTATATATAAAAATATATATATATATAATGATATATAGATACTAATAATATATTATCTACCTTAACCATTCTTGGCATGGCTGCAAAGATAGTGTTTATGGGTGATAAATAAATATATATATATAGGTATAATATAGATACTATATATATATATATATTATATATATATATATAATAATAATATGATATTATATATATATTATAATATATTATATATATAAATATATTATATATTAAATGCAAAATGAAATTTCCAAATCCTTTCATACAATAGCTTGAGAGAAATATTTTTTTTTTGTTTGTTTTTTTTTTTTTTTTTTTTTTTTTTGTTTGCTTATCACGGACAGTCTGGAAAAAATAAAATATAATAATAAATATAATAGATAATAATAATAATTAATAATATATATATAATAATAATAATAATAATAAGAATATAATAATAATAAAATAATAATAATGATCATAATTATAATATTGAATAAATAATATAATAATATTAATTAATATAATATAATAATCTAATATAATAAATAATAATAATCATATAATAATAATATAATGTAATAATATATAATATATAATGAATAAATAATAATATAATAATAATAAAAATAATGAATATAATAATAATGATAATAATTATAAGAATTAATAAGATATTATTAATATAAATAAAACAAGAATAATAATAATAATAATAATATAATAATAATAAAATATAATAATACGTTAATCATAACAATAATAATAATAATAATCGAATAATAATAATAATATAATAATAAAATAAATAATAATAAAAGTATAAAATGGAAAATAATAAAAATAATAATATGAATAATAACTAATAATAATATTTAATATTAATAATAATATATACTAATATATAATAATATAATAATAATATAAGAAAATATATAAGAATATAATAATAATAATAATATTAATAATATAATGGAATAAAAATGATAATAATAATAAAATAAAATTAATGATAATAATAATGATATATATAATTAAAATAAAATAATAATAAAAGAAATAATATAATAATATAATGAATAATATGAATAATATAAGTAATAATAATAATAAAAATAATAATGAATAAGAATAAATTAATAATATAATAAATATATAATAATAATAATATATAATATAATAAGATAAAATAAAATAATAATAAATAATAATATAATATAATAAAATAATACTAATGAATAATATGAATAATAATATGAATAATAATAATAATAATAAATATAATAATAGAAATAATAATAACAGAATAATAAAATCACAATAGAGGTAATAGTAATGAATATAATAATAAAATAATAATAAATAAATAAATAATAAATATTTAATAATAATAATAATAATAAACCTGGTAAAATATTGTACTTTAAAAAAATTCCTAGCTCAAATAGACAAACTTTTAACTAGATGTTTTGGGTCGGAAACACAAATTTGATAATAATTTTGATGTATTAGTTCTGGTTTGAAGATATTACATAATTAAATAATAACATAGACTTAACAATGTTAACTCTCGAAAATGAGAATATCATTGAAGCTCTTTAATAATCATAAAATAAGTACAAATCTACCAAAAATTAGGGTAAATTTATGTACCTTTATTATTACTACGTTGCCATGTTTATGTTAACTTATCACGTCATTATACATCATACCTTCACATTTTGAATGTTTAATCTCTGATGACATCTCTTTGCTACTCCGCTTGTGAAGGGCTCTGGGGCTCCTCTGTCCCTGTCCAGCAATAGTCGCGCAAGCATGGAGGGTTCATTTACCTTTATACCCGTGCTTTCCATTATGATATTTAATATTGATCGAAATGTGCTCACTGCAGTTTCGTCGCTCACGGCGCCAACGAATTGTTCAAGAAGAAGAGGTCAGGTGAGAATATAGGAAAATGGGATTTAGTGACAATGTTGCAGTCCTACAGACCCTGACGGTTCTACGAGTGTATCCACAATATCAACGTAATTATCAACCCTACGATTTCCTAGGAAGCCATGAACAACATTTTAAAATGCTTCCATGCTGCTTTCTCTTGACCAGCTAAGACGAGCTCAAAGTGAACATCCTAGAAGTTTACGAATTTTTGCGGCCCACGAAAGATGCTCTTTAACACATAGTTTTGGGAAATTTTTTTCTGAGTTACTGAAAAACCTCTCCATCCTGGTCCATTCTCAACAAAATTTCATGTCTAAGGTTTGATGTGTAAGGTGACAAAAGAGATTTTTGTTTCTGTTCTACTCAAAGGAGGAGGCGGACATTTTCACACGGCAAGAATTTCCTAGCTGGCCAGACTACGATTTGTATGAGAAGACTATTCCTGAATATCCCAGTTCAGAGGGAAACAGGCAGTTTGGTGTAATCCATTGATGCCAACAGTAATTTAAGAACCTTCAAGTCTCGCCCAGAGGTGCCAGCGAATGGTCGGGATGTATTAATTGCAATGAAGAAGGTGATTTTCATATTTTCATACGTTCTTTGCATATGCAACAGAAATGTCCATAGGAATTGAAGGAAAGAATTGCCATTTATTGTAGCAATAAGATTTTAAACTTACTATGATAATAAATCTGAATAAGTGCTCTTCTATCTTTTTTTTTGGTGTGTGTATTCTTAAATGCAAAAGCATATCTAAACCAGAGCACATCACAACAGGCAACAAGAGAATTTTCAATTTGAAAGATTGAATGTCAGATAGTGTTGGGTGATTCCTGTGGTGGGATACATTAACAATTGGCAGTAGGGAGATCCTTTCTAAAGCCTTGATGCCAATAGCTTCGATTTGACTTTAGGTAGGTCTAGGTTCTCGAATTAAATCAGTTAATCCAAGCTTGACAATACCAATTTTGGCTGACAAGTTCTTGAGTGTGCAATCAAAAATCCGGGATCTTTGATGAGGGAAGGACGGTGGTTCTTCAATTCCAATCTTCAGATACGTGGCTGATCCCAGATTGGAGTGTACTGGAGGGATCTTGTATGGGCAGAATCCGGCTGCATAGGGTATGGTAGCCTGCTGACGGGATTCTTAGGGTCTTTACAGTCGCGTTTTTTTTCTTGACGATGCCATGATGACGGGAGGTATCCATGCAATAATGGTCAATCGTTTACATGATTGAGTGGGCCTCCCATCCAAATCAATTGGAAATGGCAAAGAGGCCATAGATGTTTGGTTTTGTTTCATCCATCGCGTGGGCACAGCACATGTATTGCAACATGTGCGGAGCCCAGTGGTTTTCTGCTCTCCTGCTCCTGGATACCGGAGATATATTGTCGTGATATGCATGCCTTTATAATTGGAGTAATCCGACATTTTTGGTCAGAAAAAGTAACCAGACCACACACGTAACAGAAACTGTCCGCCAAATTTTTTTACAATGCCGTGGCATTCTCGTTATTTTAAATCTCAAAATTGATATCACTAAACTGAATGTTAATTCTCAGTGTTTCTTGCAATACCCTTTGGAGCTCAGGTGTATATATATATATATATATATAATATTATATATAGATATATATTAGATATATTATTAATATTATATATATATATATAATATTATATATATATATATATATATATATATATATATATATGTAATTTAACAAGAAAATACACAGCATTCCACATGTTAGCACAGACGAACAACTAACTGTAGGTTCCCAATTGCTGTCTGTACATTTGTAACATTACCATATACCGACGGGTTAAATAAATTGTACATTCTGTAATATATGGTATTCATTTCTTTATAATAAATTCTTTTAATATATTGACATTTTAGATAATAGCTTATTATGTGCTGTTCTATTCTTAAATAATAAATCCAGATTATGATTCGGTCACAGAAATATCCAAACCTACGCAAAGTTCATAAGTGGCAATATCTGGAAAGAATAGCTACGAGCCATTGTTGAAGGTATTTGTCTTATGTCTTTGTAATGCATTGGAAAGAATTAGTGAAATATAATTTTGATGCGAAAATTTTCACTTGTTGACTAGTGTAATAATAAAATAATAATGAAGTAATCATTTCTACAATAGGTAATAATAATACTAAAGAATGATAAAATGCTAATAATAAAAAGATATATAGTATTAATAATAATATAAATATAATATAATAAATATAAGATTAATAATAATAGAATATAATAATAATAATAGATAATGCAAATTTAATGAACTTCTCCTTATTGACCTAAATACATACAAATTAATTTAAAATTTCATGAGAAAGATAATAATAATTAATAATAAAAATAATAATAAACAAAAATACAATAATAAAGATAATAATAACAATAATATTAATACAACAATAGTATTTCAATAAATTCAAATAATCTTTATAATAATAACAATAATAATAAAATAATAATAATAATATAATAATAAATAATAAATAAAAAATAATAATACGAATAATAATAATAATAATAATAATAAAATAATAATAATAATAATAATAATAAAATAATAATAATAAAATATTAATAAAGTAAATAATATTAATAATATTAATAATGAATATAAAATAATATAAAATAAAATAATAATAAAATATAAAATAGTAAGAGATAAAGCATGTATAGAAATATAAAATGAAAAAGAATGTATACAAAACATATCTTATTATATATTATAATTATAATAATAAGAATAATAATAAAATAATAATATAATAATGATGATGAGATGAGATGAATGAGATGATGATGATGATGATGATGATGATGCTGATGATGATGAATTGATGATTGATGATGATGATATGATGATGATGATGATGATGATGAGATGATGATGATGATGAGATGATGATGGAGATGATTGATTGAATTGATGAATGATGAATGATGAGAGATATAAGAATAAATAATAATAATAATAATAATAATATAAATATAATAATAAATAATAATGAATACATAAAATATAAAAATAATATACTATATAATAATAAAATAATAATGAAATGAATAATAAAATAATAATAGCTAAATTAATGAAGCTTTCTCACCTTTTATTGGACAAATGGAACATATATACAAAAATTTAATGTACAAAATATTCTTCATACTGTGTTTAATATCCATTTGCATGACGCCATGAGAAGACGCATCATGGGCAATGGACGTAACAAGCAAAGCAGAAAATTTTAAAAACACGAACGTCTGAAGCGATATGCTTAGCTCCGTGATTAGATAGTTGCAATAGCTGCCAAGTTCCTTCACCTGAAATGTATATATTTATAATATATATATTTATATAATATATATATAGTATATGATATATATATATATAATATATATATATATTTATATATAAATAGATATATATAATTATAAATAATATAATATTGATATATATATAAGTATTAGTATATATATATAATATATATATATATAATATTATATATATATATAGTGTATATATATTATATATAATACTAATATATATAATAAGATGTATAATTAAGATAGAAATATATATAGTCGTATATAATATATATATGTACTAATTATATATAATATATAGTAATATATATATTTATAGATATATATAATAATAATATAATATATATTAAATACAGTATATATAGTATTATATACTATATATAATAATATATATAGAATTATATATAGTAATAAAATAAATTAATACTAATATATATAGTAAATAAATATTATATATAGTATTAATATATAATATATATAATAATATTAAATATATATAATAAAAATATTAATATATATATATAGATATATATATATATGTATGTATAATTATAAGATATATATAAAATATATGATTATATAATAATATATATATAGGATATAGGAATATAGTTGTAATAGATAGTATATATATAGATATTATAGTACTATAATATAGTATATATATAATATAATGATATATATATATATTATATATATAATAAATAATTATATATATATATAATATATATATATTATATATTATATATATATATATATATATATAATAATATATATAATTATTATTATAATATAATATATATCTATATAATATAATATTATATATATATATTATATTTATATAATAAATATATATAATATATTTATATTATTATATATAATATATAATATATATATATATATTATATATAGATATATATTATATTATATATATATATAGTATATAAATATTATAATATAATAATACATATATTATATATATATAAATATATTATATATATAATATATATATATATATATTATATAATATATATATATGATATATATATATTATTTAAGATATAATAATAAATATATATATATATATTGATATATATACTATATAATAAAATATATAATATAATATATAATAATATATATATAATAGTATATAATATATATATAACATTAATTTATGTTATACACATCGAACATTTCTGCATGGTTGCAGAGGTGGTGTGGTGGGTGATAAAATACTTAAAAAAATAAACACCATTCACGAAAAGAAAAATATGGTAGAAGGGGGTTTTCAGACCCTTGCCACCAGAGTTGTTTTTGAATAATTTATTAAAGAACTACCGCTTGAGAACAGCGCTTCACTCTAAAATTGAATATTCAGCCAAATTTCTCTTTATTATTCATTTATATTTATTTTCTAAAATTACAAAGAATGAGTTAAAAATTGTGCAACTCCTCCATGCAAGTCTTCAATCAAGATGAAATTTAATTTATGTATATAAGAAAATTTGCATTTTTTATAATCCAGAAATCGAAAATGTATTTTTATTTTAAGTTGTTATCTAAGGAAAACCATGATTCTCTCTAAAATATGGTAATACTTAAGCGCAGACTTTCAATTTTTTTCTTCTTTTCCTTCTTTTTTCAATCTTCTTCTTTTTCTGGCTTCTGTTTCGCTCCCTTTTGTTGCAACTGCTCCACATTTAAATCGGTCAAATCTATTAATAATCTATATATATATAGTTATATATATATAGTTATATATATATTATATATATATTATATAATATAGTATATATACTATATATTATATATATTATATAATATATATATATATAATAGTATATAGTATATATATATTATTATATATATAAATATATATATATATATATTATAATATATATATATATATAATATATATAAATATATATAGTAAATATAATATAATTAATATATATATAATATAAGTATATATATATATATATTATATTATTACTATACTATATAATGCCCAGCCATCCTCTAAAAGTTCAGGCATTAACTAGAAAACTAAAATATACAGTGAGATAAAATTCATTTTTTATTAATCAGGAGACATTTTTACCGCAGAAATTAAAAAAAAAATAATTATTCTAATATTTATTAATAACTCCATATTGAATATAGTAACGGAATGCGGCCTGATTGACTTGAAAGACGTTGAAAGCTGCAGTCTCGAGAGAAAAAGTTGCCAATGTCGCTGTACAATATAATTGGAGAAAATATTATTTTTTTGCTTTTATATCCTCTTAGGGGGTTCGAGCCGACGGCGGGACAGAGGGGGGGACGAAGTACCCCCCGTCCCCCGGTAGGCGAGAAACCCCGACTCTGACCCGTTCTTGTTTACCCGTGGGTATTGTCCTTTTAAAAAGAAAGAATTCAACATTTGCAACTTTACTTCTCACTGTTGAGTAATGTCGCATCTTTGATTATCAAAAACTGAAACTTTTCCACAATTTTTAACAATTTAAATTTTTTAAAAAGCGTTTATTCTTTTTTTATTTTTTTAAATTTCTGCGGTAAAAAATGTCTCCTGATTTAATAAAAATATAAATATCTTCCCATACTATATAGTTTTTCGCTACTTTGCTCGGTCAGGTTTTCGATTTGACCTATATATATATATATGCTCCCTTATTTTATAAATACATGGTATATGTATATGGACAATATATATATATATTATATTATATATATATAATCTATATATAGTATATATATATACATATATATATACAATATATTATATGAATATATTATATATATATATATATATATATATAGATATATATAATATTAATAATATATTATATATATATTATGCTATATATATAAATAATTTTTTAAAGTACACTGATATAATTCAGAGTTAACAAACATATGTTATGTTTCTTATCTTCTTTTAAAATACTTCAAAGTAATTGCTTTCACTTATCTTTACTCCTTATATTATAGTATATAGTAAAATATATTATATAAGTATATATAAATATATATACTGTACTTTATATACAATATTTCTATATGAAGTATATATATAGTATATATATAATATATAGCTTCCTCATCTCCCTTTAATGGGAAGTGGCCCAACCCAAGGAATTCAACCCCTGCACAGGCCCAACCTAGAGATCATCCATGGGTGTAGTGACGTAAATGGTTTGGGAAAGATCAAAGCAGGACAAATCAGTATTATGTGCCTTGTGATATCTTCGGTAAAAGAGAGACATCTTTGGCATTTCGGGAATGGTTCATTATTTATTTTTTATATTCTTTGAACTGAAACTGAACAACAGTTTGAAAGGATTGCGGTCTTAAAATTGTTCTGTACGGAACACATCTGGTGGAAGTGTTTGAGGTATGATTTTGCTTTGGTATGCATAGATTGTTCTTTGGTTTATATGGATACGGAATGTGTTTAATGATGTTTTTGCCAGGTGGTTGATTTGGGAATATTGCTGTAAATGCTTGAGTATTATCTTGCAGATGTGTTTGTTTGCTCATTGTGTAGGCTGCTGTTGGAGTGCTTGCTGTAGAGGGTAGTCTGTTTGAAGGATTTGGTATATAGCTGACAGTCAATCATGTATATGTAGTGAGTTATAGGAAGTTTCTTGTTTTGGTTTGTAGCGTATGTATTTAAGAGAGTTATTACAGGCATTGTTTGGGGGCTCTTCTCTACTTCTCTTCACATACTACACTAAGCTCACATTAAAGAGATTTGTTCTTCTGCAACTTTTAACAATACCACAAAATCACATAGTCTAAGAAATGCTCTTTGAGAAGGTATAAAGACTGTCTCTAATTCTCTCCTATCAGATGAACTATCAAAACATCGCCCACAATAAAGATTTTTCTATTAGTGTTTTTTTTTTCGCTTGGAACTACGGACTTGTCTGATACAGAATATTTTCTCGGTAATTTCTGAAGCAATTTAAATTTTCATTAGAATTAATACTTTTTAAACATCATTTCTCGTCCTTTAGATTTCACCTCTTATTCTTTACCATAACACATGTGTTTGATTTCTCCCTTTATCAGTCTCTATCCTAATACCTACAGAACAAAACTGTCAGTTACCAAAGCACAACAGTCTGTTTCGAAAACACAAGTGTCTGTTCTTCTGTTTTTAATTTTAAATCTACGAATCTATGACTAAATAAGACTGTGTTCTTTATTTATTTTTTAATTCTACAGAGAACTATAAATTCTTCGATTAATTATATAAGCTAAAAAGTAGAACACAAACTTTCTTTCTCTCATATCTCTTAAATATTTAGTTCGGATGATTTTAATGTTCACTACGTCAATGGGTTTCTTCAATACCTGAAAACACAGTTTGCAAACTCTGTAACCAATTTTGACTACAAAGAAAGCTGAGACAGATCTTGTTGCTTCTATTCATATTCCTAATAGACAAGGAGATCAGGGCTGAGAAGCATGAGCATGAGCATGAGCATGAGCATGAGCATGAGCATGAGCATGAGCATGAGCATGAGCATGAGCATGAGCATGAGCATAGCATGAGCATATGCACCGCAACAGGGAAGAACTGAAGCTGAGATGAGGAAGAGCATGAGCATGAGCATGAGCATGAGCATGAGCATGAGCATGAGCATGAGCATGAGCATGAGCATGAGCATGAGCATGAGCATATGCACCGCAACAGAGAAGAGGTGTGGAGAGTGTTATAGGAGCCTTCAGCGTTGGCGAAAGAAATAGAGCCGGAGAGAGAGTGATAGATTTCTGTTTGCAGAATGGATTGACGGTTATGAACACCTGTTATAAACATAGAGAAAGTCATAAGTGGACATGGTATAGATGGAGCAGAGAAAGGGTTGACTATGTGGAGAAATCCATGATAGACCTGATAATGACTAATAAAAAGGAGATGTTTAGAGATGTAAGGAGTGTACCATCCAAAGTGTCTGGAGATGCAGACCATCGTATGGTGTTGGGGAAGATGATATATTAAAGAAACCTACTTTGCATACAAGAAAGATGAGAAAGAGAATGCAAATAGAAAAGATCAAAGAGGCAGAATGTAGAGAGAACTATCAGCGGCAAATAAGAAACAATATGACAGGAGAAGAGGAGGGACAAAGTGTTGAGGAGTGCTGGAACACCTTTAAGGAAGCGGTGCTAAAGAGCGCAGAAGAGACGATGGGAATAAAAATGGTAGGAGGAACAAAAAAGAAGAAAACACCATGGTGGACGGAACGTGTTAAAACTGCTGTACAAGGGAAGATGAGATGTTTTAGGAAATGGATAAAAACGAGAGGTGGGTTAGTTGGAGAGAAGAGAATATGTAGAGGCTCGGCGAGAGTCTGATAGAGTGAAAAGGATGGAAAAGGAAACCACCTGGGAAAAAATTGGAAAACGAGTTGGAAGAAGATGTGACAGGCGTAAGAAAGCTGGTTTTTAATATAGCAAAGAATTACAGGATTTGCTCAACACCAATGGCACGAGCTATAAAGGACGAAAATGGAGTCCTAATAGTAAACCAAAGGGAGATTGACGAGAGGTGGAGGAGATTCTTCGAGGATTTGTACAATGTGGAGGGCGTAGCGGAGGAGAGATTGCCAGAGCCTGATTTGTTGGGGGCTGGGGGAGAGAGATGAAAGTGACGATCACGTGGAGGAGATGATGCTGGCGTTTGCAGGTATGAAGAGTGGAAAAGGCGCGGAGAAGATGAAAGAGCTGAAAGAGATGCTCAACTCAAGAAAAGGGACAAGACTGATGTTAAATCTGATGAACAGGGTGTTGGAGAGATGAGGTGGTGCTTGGTGAATGGAGTAGGAACAATCTGCCCCATATATAAAAAGGGAGATAAAACGGAATGTGGAAACTATGGAGGGGATTGCATTAATGTCGCATCCTGTGAAAGATCAATGAGAGGATATTGGATAGAAGACTGAGAGAGGTGGTGAAATAGGTTGTGGAAAGAGTGGGCAAACATGGAGTTTCTGCACTGGGAGACTTAATTATAGATCAGGTGTTCACTTTGAAGATGATAAGTGAAAGTAATTGGGAATTTAATAGAAAAACATATGCAGCTTTTGTAGACCCAGAGTGCTTTCTGATAGAGTGGCAAGGGGAATTATTGTGGAGAGGAACTGAGAAGAATAGAGCATGGAATACCTGAGAAATTGTTAAACGCAATAAAAAAGCACTTATGTAGACAGTAAGTGCAGAGTAAGACTATGTCCGGTGAGGAAAATGGTTTGATGTCACAACGGGGGTGAAGCAAGGGAGAGTGCTGTCTCCAATTCTGTTGATTATATACATGGACAGTTGCAGGAGATCGGTGTGGAACAGAGTGGAGAATGAGATGTTTAGATACGTGGATGACTTGGTGTGTGTTTGAACAAAATCAAGAGAGACTGCAAAACTTTTCTGGAGGTTTGGGAAGAGGAGTTGGAGGAGAGGGGGTATGAGGA
Source organism: Trachelipus rathkii (assembly GCA_015478945.1). Lineage (NCBI taxonomy): Eukaryota > Metazoa > Arthropoda > Malacostraca > Isopoda > Trachelipodidae > Trachelipus > Trachelipus rathkii. The sequence goes on from JABUQX010109790.1 coordinate 19,048, forward strand.
TAAATCGAGGGAAGACAAAGATGATGTTAATCGGACCTTGTGCAGATTATCAAGTGGTGAATGAGAAAAAGACTGAGACAAACGGATCAGTTTAAATATTTGGGGGTGCACTATGGTGAGGAAAACGACACAATTTTGGAATTAAATAAGAGAATTGGGAAATTTAATGGGACAGTAGCAATGTTCCCATTGTTAAAGGAAAGAGCAATTTTGAGACGAGTCAAGATGGTGATATACACCAAGTATAATGAGACCAATAATGATGTATACATTAATCATGGACTCTTAATACAAGAGCAAAGAGCAAGTTGGAGGTGTGCGAGATGCGCGTGTTGCGACTGATTAGAGGAGTACAAACATGGTGAGGGAAATGAGGAGACCATTAGGGCGTGATTTAGGAGTGAGAAGCGTGGTGTAGCTTGAGGGGACAGCTGCGGTGGTACGGACATGTTAAGAGGATGGAGGAGCAACGAGTGCCCAGAAGATATCTGGAATGGATACCGGAAGGAAGAAGAAGTGTCGGAAGACCTAAAGTTAGATGGAGCGACAACGTGAAAGCGCGGCGATGGTGAAGAGAGAAGGAGCGTCCAGGGATGTGGAGGCGTCTGGAGATATAGACAGACGAGAAGATCGCTGGAGAGTATATAACAGAACCCGACAGACGTTACGCATCTTACAGGAGATTTGAGAGAAATGGGTAAGAAATATATATGATATATATATATATATATAGTGGTAAAGTATATATATATAAATATATATATATATATATATATATATATATATATATATAAAGAAGTTATAAATACATATATATTATTATATATATATATATATATATATTATTATTATTATATATATATATTTATTATTATATTTATTATATATATATATATATGTTACATATAATATATATATATATATATATATATATATCAGCACAAAAAATTTGGTAATAATGTCCTAAAATTTTCAATGTTAATTACATAATTACATAAAATCGTGGCATATGGCAACTGTTAAAGTGGGATTCAAGTTGGGGATCAAAGGAAAAAACGTTGGTAAAATGGGAGAGACTTGGTAAGGGGGGATTGTTTAGTATTCATGAAACTTTAAATTAAATAAAAAGAAAGAAAAAAAAACACAACAAAAATATGAAATAAAAAAATAACTTTTATAGCTTCTCAAAATCAGCTACACAAAATTAAATAAGAAGCCCTACTATTACGACTAATTTTAATACAACTCCTACAACTACTACTACTAGTATGTAACCGTTAAATGTAGCGTAAAAATTGAATATATATATTATATATATATGTTGCTATATATATATATATAAAAATATATGTATATATAGTTACAAGGTTATATATTAAGTTATGCATATATATATATATATATGGCAGGCAAGTATATATATATTAAGTTGTTGCTATTATACGTAATATATATGAATGATATATATATATATTATTATTGTATTATTATTATTATTATTACATATTATTATTATTACATATTATTAAATATTATTAGAGATATTATTATTATTGTTATTATATGTATACATATATTATTATTGTTATATATTTATTATTAATATTATTATTATTATTATTATTATTATTATTATTATTATTATTATATTATTATTATTATTATTATTATTATTATTATTATTATTATTATTATTATTATTTATTATTATTATTATATATTATTATTATTATTATTGGTTATTATTGCTATTATATATATAGATATATATATTATTATTATTAGTATATATAGTATATATTATTATTGAGCATAGATATATATATATATATACATATATAGTATATACACTGGGTAAATAATAAAAGAAGCTTTATAACTTTTATTCTGTAAGACTATTTAGCAATCCAAAAATGTTGGCATTAATAAAAAAAAAGTAAAAAATTAAGAAAAAATTGAAGAATACAAAGTAAACATCCTACCCTCTAATCATATACATCGACACTGATGTTAAGTATTTCGTCTTTATTTAGTAATTAATTGATTTTGTTGGCGAGCATATAACGATTATAATTATATATATAGTTTATTAAATATACTGAAGAGGTATAATGATTTTTTTGGAATATCAACAATGCACAGAATAAAATATTTCTAAAAAGGTCTCCGCCATCTCCTACCCCCGATCAATTACATGAAAACCAAATGGTTCAAAATTTTTCTGGTCTCGTGATACTTCCCTATCGAGCGGTCATCTCGCTATCTTCTTAATATGCAGGGAATGGTTCATATATATATATATATATATAGTATATATATATATAAGATGGTATATATATATGCTATATTTTAGTCATATGTTATTATACATATTATTACATATATTACATATTACATGACATATACATTGATATGTATGTAAATTCATATTATTGGTTGGTTACGTTGTTACAGTTGGCTGGTTGTTGCGTACTATGTTGTTACAGCATGGCATATGCTGTTAATATTGTTGTTGGGCTGAGCATGGCTATATGGCTATTGCCATTACAAAACATGGTATGGCTGGTTATTGTTGGGTTGGCAGTATACATATATGTATGCGCTGCTACATTATTATTGTTATTATTATATATACATATATATTACTCATAGCATATTATATGTTATATTACTACATATATACATATTATTATATATATTATTACATATATATATATATAGTATATAATATATTATTATTATATATTATTACAAAGATATATTATATATTATGTATTACATATTATTATTATTACGTATATATTATACATATTATTACATATATTATATGTTATTATAGATATATTATTACATATGTTATATTATGTTATACATATATTATTATTGTTGTTATTATTGTTTACATACATTATTATTGGTTACGTATATATATATAATAATATGTATTATATTATTATATTATTAGTATGTGATATATATGTAGCCATACATACATATTATTATTATTATTATTAATATGCCATATTACAAAGCATATTATATATATATTAGTTATGCTATTATTATATTATTATTTTATATATTACATATTATTATATATATATATATATTACATATACATATTACATACATATTATTATATTATATTATTATTATTATATTATTACATATACATATATTATTATATATACATATTGGCTATTATATTATTAATCAACAGATACATATATTGTTACATATTAAGTTGGCTGTTGATATTACTAAGGCTGGTTATTATTATTATTAGTTATTATTAAGTTATTTGAAAGTTATTTGTAATATGCAACATATATAGAGCATATTATATGATACTAATAATATAGTGTTTTAATCTTGTGGAGTTATGTTGTTACTATATTACGAGTTGTTATATATATATACATACTAGATATATTATTACGATATATTATTATT
>JABUQX010109791.1:0-5000 GCA_015478945.1 Trachelipus rathkii
AGCAGAGAGAATTGCTGAGATACTTCTTACTTTAAGTCTTCATAGTGGTACCGATTATTCAGTTTTGGTATACCAAATCCTTACACATAATACTCAGATCAAAGAGATCGTTTAAATGACTGTTAAATGACTGAAAATAGCAGGCACCGATTTAAAATACGACCTCCGCAAAGTAAATACCTTCAAAGAAGCTATGGCTTTTGTACCAGAATGCGTGGACCTATACCAGATCACTGAGTAATCTATCACTTGTAATATAGGTTTCAACAGCATTTATGCACACTTATCTTCTCTGTACCAGCTGCCATTCCACAGAATAGATGTGAGGTAAATTTTCTATTTCCGTATATAAGTATCATTTCAACATAACTCCTGCTTCGTATGACCTGCTCCGTTTCAAGTGTATAGGATTCGATTACGCACAGTGTGTTGAAAATCCCGAAAGTGTTATTATCAGGATGTAATCAAAGGCTGAAGACGGAGAGTTAAATAAAAGTGATCTAACCTCTCCATGATTGTAATGACAACTGATTAATAATTCTTAATTTCACTTGCTTTATATAAGTATTAAACTTAGCAGGGTATCCCCTCCATTTCAACAAGTAACTGCTTATTTTTTCCTTTACCTCTTCGAGCCTAATATTTTTTCTATTTATATTCGTGAGTTTTTCAGGATTAAGATCGTACTTTTTGTATTTCCTGTTTATAAAAACCGCCTTTTATCTTTTCACCATCTAAATCCTCCAGGTAATATACCTTTAAACTATCACGACGGAATGGACGGATATTGTGCACTTTAAAAACTTCCGTAGACCATCCGGATTCATATCCTTTTCTAAACCTTTTCTTCTGTTCGAGATAGGCACGTCTTACATAGTCATTTACTTTTATTCCTTGAATTATCTTCTATTTTGTTTTCTTTTTCATGCAGGTGTGTTCTACCGGCCTCTAGTTTTTTGACATTTCTATCAAGCGCGTTGTCTTTATAGTATTTTATGGTAAGATCTGTCTATATGGAAGAATAAAGCTATAGGACGTTCAGTATATCAATATACTTTAAAAGTATTCATTTTAGTAAAATACCTATGGCAATGCGGCTCTTTTAATAGATACGCTGGAGCCTTTCAACTATGCATGCCGCTTTAGTTTACGGAAATGTAATTGTAATAAGCTTATTCACATACTCCAAGCAACCCTGAAAACTGCTCGACCCTTGAATTCCATTCCTGAATCGGTCCAGAATGATTTAGGTGTTCTCCTCTCATCACTCTAATAATTTGCAAATAATGCAGAGCTGCAAACTGTAGGCTGATCTTTTAATCTTTTAAAAGGTTTCAACCAATAAGTATCTAGAGTATACGTCAATAGTAAAGTATGTATGTGAAATCCTCATTATAAAGAACTATATTTAATCATTTCCGATAAATCTAATTGCCAAACACTATCGAGCTGTGGAGATATGTTTTCCTCGTAGGAAATTTTTTTTCTACAGGTTTATGTAGAGTTTAAAAGTGCCCTCTTTTTTTCCTCTAAATATGCTTTAACTCTTTCTCTCATATTAGGCATACCTTAAAGTAAACCTAGTGGAATCCGCATAACTATTTGGTTCCCTCAGATTGAAGTAATACTTATCAAACTACCTCCTCTTGCCCTCCATGTTGGCTACGATCCCATTGTAATGCGCTCATAGTATATACGTATAGTATATATAATATATATATATATTATAATTATATATATTATATATCTATATATATATTATATATAGATATACTATATATATAAGCGGTAGCATATATGGTACAAAATGAGCTATAAAGTTTAAAAGGGTTAAAAGAAAAAGGTCTAAAATACATATTTATTTATATTACATGCATACACACTAAATAAAATATGCATAATATCAAAATAAATGTACGAATTTAATCCAAAATAGGTTTTAGTTATAAGGTGTTTTTCCCTTATTCGTCCTGTGTAACACGTTTAAATTTTAATCTGAAGCGTAAGAAGTGGGTGCCTGAAGGACTTGAGTCAGGTCTTTGGCGTAATGGGGAATATTATCCAAGTCTGCTAATCGTTGTGTATTATTCTGGATTAAAGTTCTAGGGAAATTAATAGTTTGAAGTTCTTGTTTGATCTCATTCCATCCTTTTACAGGGCCTTTCTTCCAGTTACGGGAGAGATCAGCTATCAAATCCACAATATTTGAACCTTTAACTATTTCATCATCAATTATGATCTGCCCTGCTTCATTCAAAGATAATTGTTCTTTTAAAATATTATATAAAGGCGTATTCCTGATTTACGCACTCTGATAGGTAAGCTCTCACACTTTTTTGATTTATAAATTTAATCTCATTTTTCACTTCAAGTATTTACTTTATTAGGTAGTAGTCTACATCACTCGGAGTAGCGGTTTTACGCGTAGTGTGAATGTAGATGCAGTCTCTTTAAGATCTATCAATTGTTTCGTATGGCATCTTGAGGTATCAAGATGGCGTTTTCCTCATGGATGTTAAGTGAATTTAGATATCCTGATACATTCTTTTTCTCGTAATTGGTTTCTGTTCAACTTTAGGATCATATAAGCTGGGAGGTAGAGGCTGCTGGAAAAGATAATGATTCGTTCACATATAAGGTGATTCTGGGTGTGCAACTGTTGTGTGTTGAAGTGGAAAGAGGTTGTAATGCCCATGCATTGTCGGGTAATATCTGCATATTTGGGGTTTGTGAATGATGAACTGTGACTGGGGGATTTTGCACAGTGCGTGGTAATAGCTGTTCATATACAGGTTGTGAATGCTGAATCTGAGGAACTGAATTCTGTACAGATGCCTGTATTATTATACTTCATTTCTCCATACTCATTATATGGAAAGTATCAGCAACCTTCTTCATCAACGGGACACACTTTAGTTATCAGTGGAGCTATAACGGAGAAGAGGTATGGAAGGAACTGCCGCCTCCGCTTCTCTGTAGCTAACTTCTTTTTATTTCGAGATTTTTATGTTGAGGGAGAGTTTTTAATGAATGCTTCTATAACGACGTAGCTTTAACTTCTGAGGCCTGTTTAAAGGAACAAGATTTTCCTTTTATACAGATTTAAACAGACCTTCACATACACACTGTATGAATTTCTCATCCTCGCTAAATTAGTTTACGTTTTTCAGATGGTTTCATCTTTTTAAATTTTTTTTATAAGAGGTAAATACTTTGCAACTAGAGCACTCATTTTTCAGGTATGTATACAGTTTCTATCTCATAGGGTAGAATGTTGGTACGGAGCAACACTCTGTACGTGTTTTTTGGATGAAGTTCACACATCAAATAACCGTGTGGGATCGAAGTAACCTCTTTATATAACTTTTAAGAACTCTTTCCTTTGAAGGGGAAACATTTGAGTTGCCAATAATTAATTTGACTCATGTCTCTTCTCTGCCCAAACAACAGTAAAATACTGAGTGTTTAAAAGAAACACTTCGCATATGCTTGCTTTTGATGAAAATATTCTGTGTTATGAAAAACACCGAGATATTTAGGATGGTGAGAATAAACTGTGAACGCTTTTGCTATTTCCAAATTCAACTTGTGCATTAAATCATCTAATACCAATAATTTTATGGCCATGTATATTATCCAACGATCTAATATCGTATATCGTATATGCCTTCATGAAATTGAATCACATCTTTATATTCTTTAAATTTTTCGCTGGATAAACATTATAACAGTCATATTATTTTTTAACCGGGGTTTGCTCAAAAATCTCGCATTTCTTTAAAATATTTAAATAAAATAGAAAGGTTTTAGCCACGCCTGTCGGCCCCAGCTACAGACATGTAGCCGGACTTCCGGAACGCTAAAATTCTCCACATCCTACTCGTCAAGTGAATAATAAATAATGAGTTTAATTAGTAAAGTTGTAAAGCAGTAAAGTATATGTTTTTAATAAAATTTCGTATACAATTTTATTAAAATAAAATGTTTTTATATATAACAGACACTGCGTGTGTTTTTCTTTCATTACAATTTTTTTAAATAAAGAATAACTAGAAAATAATAAAATTATAATAATAAATAAAAATAATAATAATAAATTAAAACGTAGTTAAAAGAAAACATATTGTTAATAAATATATGCAGTTAAGAGCAGTAAGAAGCATATGAGTTTAAAGCAGTAAAACAGTAAAACAAAAAGCATACTAATCCCATTGGTGTTAGGTAACACCTCTATTGATTACTGATTTTACTGCTTTAAGGTATGTATGTTAATAAATATAAGTTACGCGGGAGTGAAAAGCATATGAGTTTAAGCAGTAAAACAGTAAAACAAAGCATACTAATCCTTTGGTGTTAGGTAACACCTCCTCTATTGATTTACGTGATTTACTGCTTAAGGTATGTAAAATGTTAATAAATATATGGAATTTAAGCAGTAAAACATATATGAGTTAAAGCAGTAAGACATGAGTAGTAAAACAAAAGCATACTAATACCCTTTGGTGTTAGGTAACACCTCTATTGATTTACTGAATTTACTGCTTTACGAGGTATGTAAAGTATAGTGTTTTTGTAGATAAAATTCGTAGCAATGTGTAGTAAAAATGAATGACTCAGTATTATATTTGAAAAGAAATTCTTTGAATAGTTTAATACACTTGATATCATAATTTTTTTCGTTCGCGGGCGGATAATTTGGCGTCTGCGGACGCAGCGACGGCGGCGGATACGCGGTAATATTGCGCCTGCAGGGTCCGCATGCGGCGGTTTCCGAGCGACGGGGTTCACCACTGCGGACGCGACTCGGAAACGTTTGGCGGTTCACGTTGTCTCAAAATGTGCGTAACTCTTAGAATATATTTTCTGTCGTGCTATAAGTGTTAGAAAAAGACCTAACTCATAGTAGGAATCATTCTAGCAACTTGTAATATACACCAATCGATTCTTCATACTTATAACTGGGGTAGAACACCCATATTAGGGCTAAGTTCTAGCGTCAG
>JABUQX010109791.1:17500-24772 GCA_015478945.1 Trachelipus rathkii
GTGCGAATAAACAAAAGGTTCTGGAAGCTGTGCAGGTTTACAAACAATCAAGATTAAAGCAGAAGTTTTACTCATAAGTAATATTAAAAGAAAATCCCAATCACAAGTTTCAAGAACGATAGTACGAAACGCAAAAGCCCTTATCATAAAATCTCTGCCTTTTTAAAACTTACCAAAAACCCAGAATAGAATTAAATAAAATAAAAAATATCAATTCTTATGATAAGTCTAAAATTAATATCTACCTATCATATTTTACAAGCTAACAATTATATTATAGTCTCATTTGCAAATAAAATCTTCTTTATAAAATGAAATAATTGAGTGATTATGAAGTATTATACCTTAAATAAATAATAGTTGAATCAATATAATAGTCCTTTCCAAATTAATAAATGAACTGTGGTCTCACAATTGAGAAATTATGGCCTCCAGGCAAGATAACTTGACACACGCCTCCTAAGAAGACAAAGTGACGTGACATCTTTCGTCTTGAAAAGAACGTCTGGATATCTTCCGCCGAAAAAGTGTACAAGTCTTCTTCGTGTATTTTAAACTGTGCATTTGCTTTAATCCACCTGAAGAGTTTCTTATTTTCCTCGGTCTCGGGATCGTTTCCTCTGTCTAAACGTTCGTTTCTTCATCTGACCTTTCAAAATTGTTAATGGAGACATCAAGATGGCAACTCTTTTGTAGCATGAAGGTTTTGGGGTTTTCTACTTCAAAGTTCTTCTTCACCCAACCACCTTCGACCATTCCTCTAGATTTTGTTGGTACATAATCCTCTGCATTTCTGCTCTGGTAGAGATGGAGGATGCTCTGAATGAATGACTGAGACTCTTGTGGAGAAGGGAGTGGGAACAATCACTGCAATTCTCTTGTTAACTACAGAGAGTTCTGATTTTTCATTCATGAGATTCCCTTGAGGCGAGAGGAGAGGAAGTTATATTGAGTAATGTTTCTGCAGTCTCTGCTATACCATTCTCTTCTCATGGTTTTGGAGTTCTTCCTTCTCTTTTTTTTCTTCAGGTACTTACTTCATTTGCATCTCATTTTCAAAGCTTGGATATTTTCCAAAAGAGTGGTCAGCTGATCTTCAGATGACGCCTCAGTTTGAGACTTTATCTTTTTACTTCTTTCATTTCTTCTCACTGGTGTTTAAGTGAACATCTTCCTCTAGATCTATATTAACATGTCAAGGATACTGCTTCACCTAGACTTTATTGTCTCAATTATATGGCCAAACAGCTTTGATGTGAGGAGTTTTTTGATTTTGGAGGGAGATTCATTCAAAATTTTCACTGTCTAACTATTTTTATAGCAGTTTAGTTTCATGAACATTCGAAATGGTTGTGTCCAGTCGGTAATAATTTTATCATTATTTTTTTTCAATAGCATTTTCAGCTTCATAAATAACTTCGCAATGGTTGTGTCCACGTCGGTAATAATTTTATCACTTTTATTTACAGTAGCATTTTCTGCTTCACAAGAAACTTCAACAATGGATGAGTCCACGTTGGTATCATTTTTATTTTTAATAGCATTTTGTGCTTCACATGTAACTTCAACAATGGATGTGTCCTTGTCGGTATTAATTTTATCATCATTTCCGTAACCTATTGTTTCCGGACCTAGCGCGCCTTGGATATTTCCCAATTTTAAATCATATAAGGCGTCGTTAAATTGAATAAGGAGGGCTTCCTTTAGGCTGGAAAAATCATTAGCTAAGTTGGGAGGCAACTTGCTATAAACCGACCAAGCACGTCCAGTTAAACACGCACTTAAATAAAGAGGCCATAAACTGCGATCCCAATTTGAATATGTCTCAAAACGTTGGATGTATGCGTCCATTTCGTCCCTTGATTCGACAAACGGGGCCATATTCGGTACCTTAACATTGGTCGATGGGGATAATTGCTAGGACGGAACGATTGAGCTGATGGACGTCTTATTTTTTCGCAATTCAAAGTTCCCGTGTGGCGTTTCGGGCTTCTTCAGCTTTCCTATCGTCTTCTTCTTTTTTGAGTCGAGCATTCCTTTCAGCTTCCTCTTTCTTGTGTTGAGCTTCCTCTCTCTTAAGTTGAGCATTCCTTTCAGCTTCCTCTTTCTTAAGTTGAGCATTCCTTTCAGCTCTTTCTGCTTCAGCAACCCTCTCTTCTTTCTTGAGTTGAGCAATTCTTTCCGCTCTTTCAGCTTCAATAGTGGCTCTTTCTGCCTCAGCAACCTTCTCTTCCTTGTAGGCTTTCTCTCTTTCTTTTATGAATTCAAGAGACTCTTTTCCTTTTAGGCCTAATTCTTTAGCCATCTGGCACCAGGATTGGTAGTCCATTATTAATGTTGACAAAGTAGAGAAAGACCGTGAAGAATAAAAGAGAGATGAGTATCTGAATCCAGCAAGTGTGATGAAGAAATATTGTTCAGTTATATTCCTTCTCGGACAAGGCCACCCAAAACGTGTCGAGATATTTTATAGGTGAGGACACGCGGGTTCAGTATCAATAATAGTTTGTTGTTGTCTAGGGGTAATACTTTTCCAAACCTTCACAACTCTGCTGAATATCAGGTCTAGGCTTCAATGAGAATAAACAAAAGGTTCTGGAAGCTGTGCAGGTTTACAAACAATCAAGATTAAAGCAGGAGTTTTTACTCATAAGAAATATTAAAAGAATAATCCAATCACAAGTTTAAAGATCGATAGTTCGATAAGCAAAAAAGCCCTTATCATAAAATCTCTGCCTTTTTATAGTCTTTGGCAGTATCTTAAATATAGTTTTCCTCAAAGTAAAAATTCAATTCTTTTTGGAGTTTACAATTGTATTTCTTTGGTTTGTTGGGTTTTTCCTTTTATATATATCTCAATTTTGCAAAATAATCTCTTTTAATAAATAATAATTTATCATAATTCTTCTTTATACCTTAAATTAAATTAATAGTGAAAAATAATATAGTCTTTCAAATTAAATAATAAACTAGTGAGTCTTCACAAATGAGAAATTAATGGGCCTCCAGGAAGATACTTGGACATATTATATATTAGGGTTGGCGAGCACCGGGTCGGTGCGGTGCGGTGCGTGGTGCGCTCATTTTGGTGCGGTGCGGTGCGGATGCGGCTCCAATTAACGATGGTGGCGGTGCGGTGCGGGTGCGGAAGAAAAAATTAAAGTGCGGTGCGGTGCGGACGAAGAGAAAAATTAATGTGCGGTTGGCGGTGCGGAGCGTGGTGCGGGCCTTTGGAACGCACCGCACGACCAAGTTTCCCATTTCGAAATAAATAAAATTGAAAAAGAAAATAAATTTATATTATATTATATTTATATTATATATACTACTATATATTATATATATATATATTACTATATATATATAGTATATATATATATATTTAATATATAATATATATATAATATATATAGAATATTATATATAATATAATATATATATAATATATATATCTATATATTATATTATATATATATATAAGCGAACTTTCTGAACTTTTTAAATGGGTAATTGGGATGCATTGCGCGTCGCTTTTTTTTTTGCAACTATCGCTGGAATGATCAATTTGTCCGAGAACGCATCTGCTTTGCTGAAAAGTAGGCGCGTGATACGGATGGGATGAAACAGGTTAATTCATCTTCCTAATCATTTCTCCATGAATCATGTTTCGGAATGGCTTTTGTTCTCGGTGCATCAGGAGAGGTGACATTGAGTATAGGGCTTGGAAGACTCTGTTCTCAACTATTATCTAACTAATATTTTGCTCTGCCTTTGGATCGATAGAGATATATATATAGATAGAGAGGTTCCTACACTAAAAGGAAGTGTGCTGCCTTTTGATTCTTTTCGATAAAAATTTCATGGCCTTTTTGCAAAAACATCTCCAATAGACTTCTGTAAATTGCCCTTTCCCCCTCTTATCCGTTCTGATAGTTTCTGTGCTAACACTGCTTTTTGAAAAGGCTAATCTCTTGGTCTTTTTTTTCATCTAATTCTACCCCCCTGCTCCATTTCCTCTCAGGTGTCCAATTGTCTCTTCTTAATACTCATGATCGGGTACAATGAGATACTGAGATAATGAACGTCCGGAGGCAGTGCCCAGATGGCTTCGCTCGTGTTTGGAGGGAGTGTGCTTCTGGCTGGCGCCTGTCCTCGTTCAAATCTACTCCATGTCTTAATACTAATACTTTTACTCAATGCTGGAAGCGTGCCTTTTTTCAGCAATCCCCAAAAAAGGGTAGCCGTCTGACCTTCTACTATGACCTTATTTGCTTAACGTTGTATTCTATCTAATCTTTGAAACCCTTCTCAACTCTCATTGCCTCGATCATATAGAATTTCATTCCCTTCTTTAGATCGTCAGTATGGCTTTCGACGTTCCTATATCACTGACTATGGTCTTCCTGCTTAGGACGTGGGAGTCTGTGTGGGTAAGCGCTTGACATATCTAAAGCTTTTTGACACAGGTATGGCATGCGTCGTACTCTCTTAAAAGCTACTTCTTTGGATTTCCTTCTTCGCTTTGCTTACTCTTGTCTAGTTTCTTTGAGATCGTTCATTTCAGCTCATTGTTTGATGGGAGGCACCTCTTCTCTTATCTTATTATTGTGGTGTTCCTCGGGTTCTGTTTTATCTCCACTTTATTCCTACTTTTCATCAACGATCTTCTTATCTGCACTTCTAACTCTGTTCACTCTTATGCGATGACTCAACTCCTCCATTCTTCTCATTCAATTGTGGGCTCCCTCGTTTGTATCTAGAGTTTTCTCTCGTCTACAGCTTTCCGTGATTCAATTTTGCGATTTGGTCGGGGATTTTCAGTGGGGTATCGTAATCTTGTGAAGTACTTCTTTGGAACTCAACTTCTTCATTCTCCTCCTCTAAAGCCTCACTCTATCCCTTTGAGGGCTCTAATTTTATTCCGTAAACAACATAGAAACACTCTTGGACTAACATTAATAGTGGAATTGTCTTGGGACCTCACATCACATACGGTTTGCTAAAATGGCCTCAAAAAAGCTGGGAATTCTGTCAGATTGCCTTGAATTTTTTTCTTTCGCTCAGATTACTCTAGTTGTATAAGAGTGTATCGTCCCCTGTATGGAATACTGTTCCACATATTGGGGTGGATTCCGTGTTCACTCCTTTTGGATATGAAGCTAAGGCGCTAAGAGGCTTTAAACTGTCCCGATATTTCTGACATCCTTACCTTCTTCTCTGCTTCGTGGCGTTGGTGCCCTATCTCTTTTATAGATATAACAAGGCAGTGCTCGAGAGAATTGACCTTTCGCATTCCTCCACCACTGCCTGGTAAAACAGAGGTTGGCATTGTTCTCTCATGAAATTGTGTGAATATTGGGAGCCTCGGATCAATCGTTGTGGTACTCTTTTTCCGCACATCGTTTCGTGGATCCTTGTTCCTTTCTATGTTCCTGCAATATTCAATCTTCTTCTATTTAAGTCCCGCGCCCACCTGAGAAAATTGCGTTAGGCAAGGGACAGGGTGATTTTAATTTCATTTATTTAATTTTGTTTTTCTTTTTTGTAATTTTTCTTTATTTTTTTTTTTTGCATCCTTTGAAAGGGCCCTGCTCGTGAGTGGTAGTATCATGTAAAATATATATATATATATATATATATATATTAATTATATATTTATTATAATATATATACTATATGTATATATATATATTATATATTATACATATTATATATATATATATATTATATATAGTATATATTATATATATTATTATATAGTATATATATAGTATATTATATATATATATACTATTTATATATATATTTATATATAAATATAATATATATATAATTATATATAATATTAAAATTATATATATATAATATATTATAAATAATATATATATTATATTATATATATATATATATATTATAATATACTTAATTATATATATAAAACTATTATATATATATTATATATATTATTAATATTATTATATATGCCTCGGCCTTCAGTAGTGTATGCTCAGATTCATCAAGTTTAATAAGAGTCATGAAATGCTGGTTTACAAATTTTTTTTCTGAGCAAAGAAAACTAACGGTGTAAGGAATAATTTTAATGTTTTGTGCAAGACACGCTTTTGCACGTCCTGAATTCTGTTCCAAAGGTTTTTTTATCAGAATTTAACAAGTGATAGGTAAACAGATAGTTTTCCATTTACGATGTTAATTTTCTCCATCATTAATGTTACAATAACAATTGTAACCGAACCATAAAATTAAAAGGAGAAAGAAAATATAATATCGTCTCTCCTCATTTTTTATTCCTTTGACTGTCATTGCTGAGGATATCAATACTCTTTTCAGAGTTTATTACGAGAGGATGACAAACTATTGTTTCTGATTATATAATGGATTATTTTTCAAACTGAATTGGGAGTACATGAATACAATTGGTTTAGCAATTAGAATTGTTCATGATGGGAAAGACATTTTATTTTATCATCAGAGCCTACCGTCTGGAGAGAGATTCATTAGTTTTGAACCTTAAACATAATTTTGCAGAGTACCGTCATGTATTATGAAGAGTTTAGCGTATTTTATTCTGGCCCTGCTTTTTTTAGTTTTTCTTACTGAGCCTTAGTCCGAATGATTTAAAGTGTGCGCATTGGGAACCTATATATTGAGAGACTTTGCTGACTGGTTGTTTTTGAAGATGTCACAACTCTAATGTCTTGGTGGCTGACGGAGTTTGGTGTTTTACTCAAAAAGAAAACATTTTTCTTTATATTGGCAACCAAGAATCTCTCATGACCAATGAACATCAATATTGGGGGGATAAGGTTCCATTTTCGTTCCAACATTTCCATTAAATACGGCCATTTAGTGAGATATTCACCTGTATGACGCTCAGTGAGAGGTTCAGAGCAGGACACAAAATTTGGGGCCTTTGAAATATTGTTCCACTGCATGACTACTCAGAGAATACAATAGAACTGCTGATGAAGTATCTTGGACCATATCGTCGGAGGAGAAAGCTACTTTGGGGTGATTGTTTTTTGGATAGAGGTTTATCAATCGAACTTTTTTTTTTAACACTGTTCATACATTATCTTTCATATCATCTTCTTCTCCATAGTATCTTTTTTTTGAGTAGTGTGTTTTGAGGGACCATCTGGTTCGTGTTAGCCGTACAAGGCAAAAAATTTTTCAACGTGAGAAACAGAAGATGTCCAATTTACTTATAACCTTTCTGTAATTTATTATATTCATCTTTTATGATTTTTTCCG
>JABUQX010109792.1:0-17500 GCA_015478945.1 Trachelipus rathkii
AGGACCCATGCGCTTTTAAGTTGCTTTCTTATTGATTATTATATTTATATTTATTTGACAAAAAATCGATTTTTTTTGTTTTAGTTTTTTGTTAATGGATATTTTTGGTAAATATTTTTTATTTTTTTAAGATATCTGCAAAATTAAGTTGCATTTTTCATTTTTAATTTAGGTTCTTCTGGTTGTAAGGTCAAGCGATTTTTAATTTTTAACTTACAAAATATATTTCGCGTGACGTTACGATCCAAAAAATCAATATCAAAAAAATCAAAAAATCAATTGATTTTTTAAAAAAAAATCAAAAAATCACCAAATCAAACTAATAATTTTTTTATTGTATTTTTATATTTTTTCACATTCCTGAATATTCTGACTGATTTTCATACATTTCAATAATATTGTAAACACCTTTTTTGATGAGAAACTGTTTATGGATTTTGTTTCAATTTCACACTTTCACTTCTATACCATCTGTCTGTAATCTTTGTGTTGCGTTTCATTGTTTCTGTAGATTTTGAACCCAGAGGTAGGCCTAGGGTTAAATCGAAATTAGATGGCCAGATGCAGACTATTATTATATTGTTTTTCTAATGTCGTATAATAGAATTTCAGTATTTGAATATTGTCTACCATTTTAGCACCCTTATTAGAACGCACAATCTGCTTGGAGTGGCGCAACGAAGGACGAGGAGGTGTTTGGTGATTTGATTAAGAATAACGTTGAAGTTGTTAATAGAAGCCGCAGGGCCTAGGCCGGTTTCTGTTCTTATATATTTTTTAATTACTGGTTGCTGGGACAATCTAGAGGGGCCAATGCAGCTTCTTAATTATTATATTTTTAGTGGTTGACTGGGGTCTAAAAAGACCATGCGGTGCGCCTTTTAGTATCTATTTACTTTATTATGTTGACTGGGATTCTAGAGTGGTCATGCTGCTTCTTAATTATTATTTTTAATTAAATTATTCTTATTGGTTGACTGGAAGTCTAGAAAGGCCCATGAGGATGTCATTATTTTTATATTATTATTTTATATATTATAGTTCAGGTGGCAATCTTGGTGATTCTTTTGACTTTTAAAAAATCATATGTTTTTTTGATTTTTTTGATATTTTTTGATTTTTTGATTGTACCGTCACGCGAATACTAATTTGCGACAAATTTATTCGGTCACCTTACGAATCGAAAATAGCAAAAATAAATAAAATCAAAAAATACAATGAGTTTTTTAAAATCAAAAAAAATCACCAAATGTATATTTTATGGACTTTATAATTAATTCTGATTTTTTTGACTTTTTTGATTTATTTTTATTTGTTGTTTTTTATCTTTTTCAGATGGAATTTGATAGTATCTTTGATTTTTTTTTAAAAAAAACATCAGTGATTTTTTTTGATTATTTTTTTCTTTTTTTAGTTCGTACTCACGCGCTATTAATTTGTAACTTGAAATTATATTTCGCGTGACGTAGCGATCAAAATCAAATATCAAAAATCAAAAAAATCAAAATGATTTTTTTTTATAAATTCACAAAAATCAACAAAAGCTAGGGTCCTTTCTAATCTTTTTTTTTAATTTTTTAAATTTCTTTTTTGCATATTTAAGTGATTAAGGGAGAAATACAAATTAAAATAAAACATATTTATAAGTTTTTGATATATATATATTTTTCCATTTCAACAACTTTGGCTTGTAACCCTAAGTCTTACATTCCTTTAGTGTTCTGTTTCATTTTTTCCATTTGTTAAGATTTTTAACCAGAGTAAGACCCTAGGTTAAAAATCGAAACTTAATGCCAGAATGCAGACTAATTATATATTGTTTTTGTATATGTCGTATAATAGACTCATTATATTGAATATTATCGACAATTTCACCCTATTAGAAAGACAGATATGTGAGATGGACGCACGTAAAGACGAGGGTATTTGGTTTGGGATCATAGAATAACTGAAGTGTCTAGTAAGAAGCCGCATGGGCCTAGTATATTCTTATTTATTATTTATTACTGGGATATTCTAGATTCTAGAGTGGCCAATGCGCTTCTTAATTATTAATTTTTATTGGTGACTGGGCGAGTCTAAAAGGACCATGCGTGCGGGCCTTAAGTATATTTCTTTTCTCTCTGTGTTCTTACACTAAGATTCTAGATTTGCAATGCTGCTTCGTTAATTATTATTTTTATTTTTTATCATATGGTGACTGGGACAGTCTAATGACCCATGCGGCTTCTTTAGAAATATTTTAAGATGAATTCAATATATATGGAGGGTGCAATTTTGTGATTTTTGACTTTTTTAAAAAATCTTATGGATTTTTTTTGATTTTTTGATATTTTTATCTTTTTGGATTCGTAACGTCAGCGAATATAATTTGCAAGTTCATGTATATATCGCTACCTTCGAATCCGAAAAAAGAAAAATAACATAAATAAAAAAATCACCAAATTGATTTTTTTTAAAAATCAAACAATCACCCAATTGCCGATGCCCTGTTATGAGTATAATAATCGTGATTCTTCTGCTTTTATCAAGTTTTGATTTTTGACTTCTTTTTTTATCTTTTCAGGGGGCACTAAGTGAGTACTCACTGTAAAAAACCATTTGTGTTTTTTGTTTTTTTCCTCTTTGTATTTACAGATTCGAGGCGTCACAAAAATATTAATTTGTACTTGAACTTATGATTTCGCGGACGTTACGAATCCAAAATCAAGATGAGCAAAAAAATCAAAAAAACACATTTGACTTATTTAAAAATTTAAAAAATACCAAAATGACTACTCCGATTTTTTTAATTTTTTTTTCATAGTTTTTAAAACTATTTTTTTGCATATAAAAGTCATTATTCATAGAAGTAAAAGATAAAATTAAACTATTTATGAAGTTTGTATATATATATTTTCCAATTTTACACACTATTGGCATTGTAACCCGTAGTCTGTAACATTCTTTGTGTGCGGTTTATTTTTCCATGTAGTTTGACCCAGGGGTAGGGCCTAGGGTTAATCGAACTTATGCCAGTGCAGACTAATTATATATATTGTTTTGTACAATGTCGTATAATTGTTAGGCCAATATTTGAATATTATCTACAATTTTAGCACCCTTATTAGAAGACAGACATGTGGAATGTGCGCAACGTTAAAGCATCGAGATTTTAGTTTTTGGTCTTGGGTAGAAATAACACTTGAAGTTGTCTAGTAAACAGCCGCATGGCCTAGATTATTCTTATTATTATTATATGGGTTGGCTGGAATTCTAGAGGGCCGATTGCGCTTCTTAATATAATTTTTATGGTTGAACTGGGAGAGTGTCTAAAAAGACCAGCGGTGCGGCTTCTTAAGTTTATCTTATTTTTATGGTTGATGGACTTCTCGAGTGGTCCAATGCTGCTTCTTAACTTATTTTTTTATTATTCAATTATGGTTGACTGGCATCTGATAGGACCCAGCGGCTCTTAGTTATTATTTTTATTATTATTTGAATTATCTCATGGTCCAGGGATGGCAATTTGGTGATTTTTTGATTTTTTAAAATCAAATCAATTTTTTCTCATTTTTTTAGATATTTTTGATTTTTTGGATTCGTAGCCGCGAATATAATTTGCAAGTTACATTATATATCGCGTGACGTTACAATCCGAACTTTGAAACCTTTGAAAACGGAATAAAAAATCACCATAATGTAATGATTTCTTTTAAGAAATCAAAAAATCAATTTTACTGATGATCGTTACAAAATATAACTGTGTTTTTTTTGATTTTATTGATTTTTTTGATTTTTTGATTTTTTTTTTATCTTTTTCTGGGATGGTATCTTTGTGATTTCGTTGAGTTTTTTTACAAAAAATGCAATTTGTGATCTCTTTTTGTTGTTTTTATTTTTTCGATTCTTTCAGATTCCATTATTCATTTTTATATATTGTAACTGAAATTATATTTCGCGTGACGTACGAATCTCGAAATGCCAAAAATATATAAATCAAAACTTCATAACTATTTTTTTTTAATTTTTTTTCTATTTGAAGTTTAATCAGATATTTTCAAAACTCATTAAAAAAAAAAAAAAAAATTAAAAAATCGGGGATGGCATTTTCGTGGTGCATTTTTTTGATTTTTTAAAAACCAATTTTGTGATTTTTTGATTTTTTGTATTTTGATTTTTTGGATTCGTAACGTCACGCGAAATATAATCTGTAAGTTACAAATATCGCGTGACGTAGAATCTGAAAAAATTAGAAAAATAAAAATCAAAAAACATCACAAATTGATTTTTTTTAAAAAATAAAGAAATCACTAAAAATGCCATCCTGAAAAAGATTTAAAAAAAACTCAAAAATCTCCCCACAACAAAAAACATTAATACAATGCAAAAAAACCTGTTTATTTTCAACTCATACAGGATGGCATTTGCGTGATTTTGATTTTTTAAATGGACCAATGAACCGCAACCTAAATACTGTACAGACTTAGGTTACAATGCAATAGTTTGTTGAAATTGAAAAAAATTATATATCAATAAATTTTAATATATGTTTTATTTTATTTTTTATTTCAATTGAAGTTAAATCACTGAAATATGCAAAAATATTAAAAAAATATAAAAAAAAAAAAAATCAGGTATAAGGGGCATTTTTGAAGCTTTTTTTTTTTGATTTTTTTTAAAAAATCAATATGATTTTTATTTTCTTGTATTATGTTTTTGATTTCGTAACGTCACGCGAATATAATTTGCAGGTTACAAATATATATCGCGTGACGTTACGATCTGAAATATAAAAAAAAATAAAAAATCACTAGTTATTTTTCGTAAAAATCACAAAATTCTAACTTGGACTCCCCAAATATGAGTCAAAACATCAATAAATAAATTAATCATTCAACTCATAATAAATATAAATATAATAAGATAATACTTAGGAAGGCCGCATGGTCTTCTAGACTTTCCCACCCGTCCACCAAAAATAATATACATTTCTATAAAAAATAATTATAAGAAGCAGCATTGACCCTCTAGCGATGTCCCAGTCAACTCATAAATAAGATAATACTTGAGAAGCGCCGCATTGGTCCTTTTTAGACTCTCCCAGTCAACAATAAAAATATAACTTAGAAGCTGCATTGGCCTATCTAGACTTTCCCAGCCAACCCATATAATAATAAATTAAGATATACTTAGGCCCAAGCGGCTTCTTATCTAGACAACGTCACGCTTTTTCTTATCCTCAAAGCCAAAAATCTACCTCTTCGTTGCTTTCGTTGCGCCATCTCCAGCATATCTGTCTTTTCTATAAGCGGTGCTTAAAATTGTAGACCATATTTCAAATATTGGCCTAATCTTTTCGACATTATACAAACAATATATATAATTTAGTCTGCATCTGCATTTCATTTTCGATTTTTAACCTAGGCCCTACTCTGGGATCAACATTTTACATTGGAAAAAATGAAACAGCAACACAAAGAATGTTACAGACATACGGGTTACAATGCCAAATATTTTGAAATTGAAACTATATATATATCAAAAACCTCATATATATAGTTATTTATTTTTTATTTCTATTGGAAGTAATCACTTAAAATATGACCAAAAAATATTTAAAAATATAAAAAAATTAAAAAAACCGGGGATGGTTTTTTTTTTGTGATTTTTGTGATGTGGAAAACAAATGAGGGGGTAGGGTTGTTGGGAATTGGTGTGATGGGGGTGCGGGAACGTCACGCGAAATGAGGAAGGTCAGGGCAGGTAATGTCGGCGGGGACGGGACGGAGCCGTGGAAAGTAGACAAAAAAAATTCCCAAAACAATGATTGGTTGAAAAATAATGTCCAAACACATGTGGCAATAATCTCTCATCATCCTTCCTCAGTTCTAACGTCTCTTCTCTTTACTGAACCAACAACAACATCGATATAGCGTTTATTCCTCATTTTATAAAAACTCTTCTCACAACCTAACATGCCATAAGATATATCAATGTTCCACTGAAACAATAGTAATTTACCTTCCCTCGCAAATCCTCAATAACCTCTGTATTCCAGGCCCACCAATTGTGTTATCCACTTCACGTGTTCACAAAACATACCGGTCTTTATTGTGCAAAAACCTAGAGGTCACTCATGGGACTGCTATCTCCCTTCATTATTATACTCAAAAGATTACTGTCATGTAGCCAGTACAGCCTTCTGCTGATCACACTTTCCTACCTCAGTCGTGCTTTATGCCGTCTGCTGTATCTCAACTAAGCTCCTAAAATATTTAATACCAGATAACTCCGATTCCAGTGTTGCTCACACATCGAGCATGACTCTACACGCTATCTGACCTCCTCTAGCCTAAATCATATTACCTGTTGCTTTACTCTACTACATAGCTTCTACACAGTCTCTAGGCTGCCTTCCTATACTACACCCTGCCAAGCATCTCTACCGGAATCTGTACGAACTCTTCTTCATGAGTAACTGCCATAAAAAGTACACTAAATCATCCAGCTATGGCATAAGACGGGCACCAATCCATCTCTCCTCACCAATTCTCCTCAACATCACAACTCTTATGTTGGGATAGCCCCCTGCGTGTGTCTGCTCCCTACCTTAACTTCTTATCATAATTTCCATACCAATTACAAATTAAGTAACATAGGACGAAATAACATCCCTAGCCTAACTCCAATCAATAAATTTAAACCCACTCACTTTCGGTTCCATTTATTCTTACACACGCTTCACTTATCGTCATACACACTTTCAATTTCATTCAGTAGCCTATCACCAACACCATATTCACTAACCCTGTCAAAGACACTTCCCTATTAACCTGCGTACGCCTTGTTGCAAATCTCATAAAATTAAATACAATTGATTCTCTCTCTCTTCTCAATTTTCTCAATCATTTGTCTTCTCAATTTAAAAAATTTGGATTTTACGTAACACCTTTCCCATTTCTAAATGACACCTGTTCTTCGACCTGATCAGTACTTTTCAATCAAACAATAGAGAAGACATCTTTCGACCAAAATACACAGCATATGTCTTCCCTACAAAGTCGTCAGATAACAGGGGTAATTCCACCTATATAGTTATTACAGATTCCCCATTATCTCCCTTTCCTTCTATTAACGGCTATTTGCTAGTCTTTCGCTAGATCTCTCAGGATCTCATTAACCCTTCATAAACGGCCTCCTCTGTTCCCACAACTTCCAAATCCATTTCATCACCATTCTCGCCTTCATTTTTGATTATTTCATCAGTAATTTCATCTGATTGTCCTGCCCCACGCATGGTTAATCTATTAACCTCTTCTCCTCCTTACCTTAATATCCTCCTCCCTTAAATGAAATTATAAACTCATTGCCAAATTCCTGATATACCTTCTATGCGACGCATCAAGTCGCCCCCGCTTCATACTTTACCTCCCCCTCATACTGGATGTTCTCCATCATCCGCAACTATTACAATCGTAGAGTAATACATCCCTTTTCATGGGGATCACGCTATCCAATTCATTTTTAGATCACCCAACCCATCAATAGAAATTTGGTGTTTTTTTCTGGGGGGGGAAAGCCTTTTTCCGCCCCTACTCACCCCATAAAAAACATCATTCAGATTATCCCAGAAAATTGCACTCTCTTCAACATCTCCCCTGCAGGACTAGCGACCCAGTATGGTCACAAGTACGCAGACACTACCTTGACCGTTTTCAAACTTAACTTACCATTAGTACTCACTCTCTTAGTACTCCACACAACCAAGGTAAATCAACACCATAGGCTTCATAGAGCTGGGCCAAGTGGCTGTGCCCAGCGTACTATCAACTCATAGAACGCGCAATCTTCCTCCAATACTCATTCCTCTACCAAGCTCCTTCATACACACATCACAGCCACGCCCCCATTTCACGTTTCCTGTTCCTTCTTTGCTCTGTCACAGCTTGAAACACTTCACTGCTAGTGTACCCTTTCTGCCGTACTCAACACTCGCCAAGGCCCAATAAATACTCTGTACTCTCCTCTATCCATTTTAGTTCCTTCTTAGCCTGTCTATGTCCACAACGTGGATTCATACAATTTCGACGAAAGATACATGGTCGTTAAGGGGCGAATTCACGACTAATGTTACGAGATCCGTGCAAAGAGCCAGGCAGAAATCAGTCCTTAGCAAGAGATTGAAGTGGAGTACGATGGGGTCAGTCTCCACATCCCGTGCTACTCCACTGCTCTCCATATACAGAGCGATGTGATAGTTTTCAACGGACATGATCAGACATATAATATATAATCTATAATTAATATATATATTGAATTAGTTTATATTTCGGTGTGATTGGTTCGCGCTACCACTTAGTTATTTATACCCTAAGCCCGGTAGCCTTGCGTGAGGGTGTGTCAATGTGCTGACAATATGTGTAAATAAAGGTATAAAATGCACACTAAAAGTAATATATATATATTGTCGTAACTATTTGAGACACTCATTTTAATATATTTATCAATATGCAAATGAATGACCAAAAGTTTTCTATCTTTTTTTTTTCTTTTTTTAAATTTTGCGTTTGAAGAGTTGATCACTGAAATGTGCATTGTATATATCTAAGTATTTTTAAAGACGCTTGTATAAAAAAATAAATAAGAGCTCTTTCATTGCAATGTAATTGTATATATTAGCAAAAAATATATTTTTATTAGTAAAAATCATCTTTATATGCATGAAAATATATCTTTAAATATATTTTATAGTTTATCTTCAATTTTTCAATAATTCGAATCCTCTTGAGAGTACAGCGAGAGGTTGCACATAAAAAATACCCCGAAAAAAATGCCTCATTTCAAACGTTGACCGAAAAATGATTTCGAAGTTTTCTCCTCAGATTTTTATATACCGTATTTTTAGTCAATTTTCGCTTAGCCTAAAAAAACTTTTTTTCTATCGTAACTTGGGTTGTATTTAACCAATTTACATGCACCAGTTGTTCGCTTCAACATCCTTTGTTTCTTCTGTAAAGGCAATTTTATTTAATAAAGAGATATTCAATGCATAGTGGTTGACACTACCACATTTTAATTTATCAAAACTTGTCTTGAAAAAAAAGTTTTACAGTAAACGTGTTGTGAGCAATATTCGTGCCTATATATATTTTCTATAATAACCGATGAAGTGATATATCGTATACTACGTTTGTATATACTAGTGGACTAATACGGATGAGGCATTTATGATGTAGCTAAGCTAGCCTAATACTACCCGTACTATATAGATACTGACCTTTATATATATATATGACGTCATCAAGGCAATACCTATATATATATAAGTATATAGTATATAATATAAATAATGTGAATTAGTATAGATATATGAAATTATATGCCGATATTATATATAATACTCGGGACCGCGCGTACTAATTTAATTCTAATACCTATTCTAACTAATTATAACTATAATATATATAGTATATATATATATAATGTATTATATATATATCTGCTATATATATATATGTTTATTACTTATATACTTATTTATATACATATTGTGCAACTATGTTTTAGTAAAACATATACTTACAGGCAACCTATAGACCCACCATTGAGAATCCTGGCAAGCGTATGAACTAGCCTACTTTTTTCTTGTTTTTTTTTTCTTTACAGTCTTGAATTCGTCTACTGTGCCATTAAATACAAACATAACCTATGTGATTGTTCGCCCCATCTTTGGCAATTGTGCTTTTTTTTTTCCGCGAAGAGACCAAAAATTAAGTTTTTTTTTTTATTCTTCATCACTATTATTTTTTTAGAGGTCTTAGGTGCTGTTTGTGTGATTTAACTTATAATGTGATTTTTTATTTTGAAATCAATTACAGTTCATAACTTTGAAACTTGACACATAATACGTAGTCATATATATAGGTACGATATAAGATAATATATTGGATAATATATATATAGACAACTTTGATGAGGTATATATATTATATATATATATATATATTATATATTATATATATATATATATATATCAGTAGCCTATAATAAGGGTATATATATAATATAGTACACACACACACCATGAAAGGGATGTAAATTTTAGCGATGGAGACCAGGATAGAACGATATCGGCTGGAAGCTCTAACCGGATTATCCCGGGCACGATATTCGAATAGTGAATAGCCGGGATAGCCGGATCCGGATATGCCGTTCGGAGGTGTTATGATACGCGGTCGGACGGTGACTAAATAATTGAAAAAAATTTTACTCATCGTGGTAAGTTATCTACAATGTGGTGGGATTTAGATTATCTGTAATTCTAGAGAAAATGGTTTTTTAATATTTTAAAAAATATAATAAATTAGTTGTATGTTTTTCTAGAAAATAGAATTTCATATTTGAAAAATGCGAACTTTTTTTATAACTATTGGTTTTAATGCAAGGATGTTATGGACAGGATTTTAATAATTGAATCAGGCACATTGCCTGCCGGTTGTCATATTGGCGAATGCTGGGGGGGGGGGTGGTGTATTTGTATTCCAGGTGTAATAAAGTTTGGACCCGAGTTTGGTTCGATGGGGGATAATGTTCACTTGTAAAACTTGCAAAAAACTAATCTAATTCCTTTTCAAACAGTGCATAGTGCGTTAAATCGGCTGGCGCTAACTTGGCCGATTCACTCCCCCCGCCGGGCCAAATACAAAATGATGAGGGGGGTCTAGAATTGGAGTCCGGTCCTATTCTGGTTTTCTACTTCTTATTTTATTGTAGGCCTATTAAATTATTGTACATTTTCGGTATAACGTTTAGCTAATTTAAATATAATAAACGTTACTTATATTAAAGGTAAAATGAAATTAAAAAAATGTAAATTTTATATGGAAAATATGAAAATTTCAAAAAGATGCCGGAAGATTTTCGCACGAATTGGATCATGAATTGGGCCCACATTTTCTTAATTCTTATTTATTTATCATTTTATGAAAAATCTTAATTACATGGTGATTACTATGTGGTTAATATTATATGCTAAATCAGTTTCTATATTAATGTAAAAATTAAAATATAAATTGAAAATTTAACATAAAAGAGGAATTTAAGTTAATTAAAAAGATGGCTCAATTCACCCACAATGGTGGTTCCGATTCACCCCTTCAACTGAGTCTAAATGAGCTTTATTTTAAACTTTAATAAAACTATGATTATTAGAAGTACATTATTATTTTTTGTGTGGGCCATGAGCTACTATAGGGCCTTGATTTTCAGAAAAAAAGTTATCCAATCAAGTGTATTGGGGGAAGTGGGGAGGACGAAAGTTATACGTAAAGTGGCCAAACGTCACCAGCGGGCCGTGGGCCCGAGCGCTCATACCCCAGCCGGGGGATTGACTTTATATATACTAGGGACATATATATATTTTGACAATGGCTAGTACCAACAGTATATATTCTAAGGGGATCGATACCTAGGTACCGATATATCAATTGTTTGGTTTTTATATATATATTGCCCCCGTATAATAGTTTATAATATTTAAATAACTTATTTAATACTACTGTTAATTAATTTTTAGCTTTATTGGATATATTTTATCTAGGATACCATTAGGCGTTCGTGGACAGCGTCTCCCAGATTAAGGTGCCCCCTGTATCTAAAAAAAAACACTAATATCCACATAAAGTGGTCAACCTTAATATATTTTTGATTCACGCCAGGCGGTTATTACGTGTGGTATAACTGTGGACAAGGAGTCCTAAACAAAAAAATTGTTACATAATTAATTATTTTTAAATTTTATAACGCGCAAAAATTTATTTAACCAGATCACTAACCGTTAATATCGTGGCAGTGATTCGTGTTCCAAACTTTAGATTAAACCTGATAGCGGCATAAAAAATAAAGTGTTTTCCCTTAGATCTTGGCCTAATACTTTAGGGAGACTAAAATATTACCAGCCAAGAAGTTGATAAATTATTTATACAATAAAAATTCAAAGTTTAGAATTAGAAATTGATAAAAATTAAAATTGTCATTATACGTTTTTTAGGTTTAGGTCAGGTCATCGGGGAGGGGGGTTAGGGTCATCAAAATAATTTTATTTCTGACTAGAACAATGCTATCGGTATTGCAAATACGAGAGTGTGTGTATGTTGTGTGCTGTGTGTGTGACGCTGGCCGCGGGTGAGCGTATGTTCGCCTTAACATTGAAAGAAAATATTGTGGGATCATTACCTTTGGGGAACGCGAAACATTTGGGCGGCAGAAAGAGAATTCAATGGCCGTACATGGAAACCTATTTAGTTGATTTTATTTTCTATTACTTTTTTTATCTCACTTTTTTTTATTTTGATTCTTCTTCATTGTATTCAATAATGTCAATTTTTGTCTATTTCAAAAATGTATTCACTTTTTACGTAGTAGCTATCATAGTTTTTTTTTTACATACATGGGACATCTAATCTGGAGGCTGACGATATATCCCTATACTACTAATATTATATATATATATACTATATATACGTAAATATTATAGTATATATAATATATAATAATATATATCATATAATCTATATATATATTATATATACCTATGAAAATAATACGTATATATGGGGGCTCTGGTATCAGAGTGGACCTTTTTCTCGCAATGGTTTACGTTCCGCGATCCCGCAATTGGCGGAATACTTTTAAAATTAAATTGAAGGATTTGCTTGAATTCCGGCGATAGATATGAAAATGTTGTGGAGATTGCCAGTTGGGCGGAATGCCTTATCATTCGCAGTTAGAGAACTACAAACACACAATTGTGAAGTTTCAGTGGAATGGCAAAAATTTTATAGTCCACAAATTTTTTTACACGTTGGCCATCTTTGTACCGTTTGATAGTAAAAGAAACGAAAAAGTGCGTTTTTTTTTTTTGGTTTTTTTTTTGTTCTCAAGGATGCAATGTTTTAAACAGGTTTCTTTAATTTCTGATGTGAAATTTGAATCTATTTATATTATAATGTAATATTGAGGTTACTAGTATTACGAGGGGCAGGAGTTTTGGATATGGGGGCAGCCGTTCTCAGTATCGACTAATGATTACGGTGGTTCTCGGATCTGTCCTATAAGAGTTAGTTTAAATCGATATTGACCATTTAATTCGTAGCACCACTTTTTTCTAAATGGGCAGACGTATGGGTTGATTTCCAACATATGGCATATTTAATCAAGTTTTGTTGCCCTGACATTTTGCTCTATTTAATTATATTTTATCACTGATTGAGAAGCGTGGCTTCGTCGAGTAATTAAAGTTTGTTTCGTCAGTTTCGGTTTTTTGTTTATAAATAGTTTCTAGAGACAGTGTGCGTAATATATATTTGGCGCCTGGTTAAATAATACAAGGTGTTCTTAAAACAGTCGCTTAAATAGTCCTGGTAGATGTACTAATTTAGTAATTTACATTACCTTAAACCGTGAAGATATGGGGGAAAATTGTGTGTCACACACAACATTCGCATTAACATGTTATTCTTGAATTAAATTCCTATTTATAAATATCATATTTCTTTACATATATTTTAGATATTGGTTTTTATAATATATTATAATAATAATTTTAGATATTACCATATTTCTTTTAACCGTATAATTTATGAATACGTGTCACCACCAAAATTTCAGATAAATTGTGTATTGTACATTCAACATAAATGATGAATAAAATAATATAACAATTTGGTACCCCCGGGGGGAAGTCCCTCTACTACAACATCCAGTAAATTCATTACGACACAGTAGATAATTGTAAGTATGTGAATAATATTTTGAATCAGGAGTGGTGACTTACAGTTAACAGTCGTTACGGTACTAATATGAGTGCTATGGATAGATTTATTATATGAGGTTTGTATACTAGTTTGGATTGGATGAGTAGATGTAATATGCTTGTTTGGTAGTAGATTTAAATTAGAGCTGTAGTGGAGATAAAGACCGTTATAATAATGGTATAGCTGGAGGAAGGACTATAGATAGTATAGTTCGTGCGTAAAAGGTATTATAATTTATGAAAGTGGTATATATGCAGAAGTGAGAGATGTCTTTAAAGTTATTGTGTTGAATGAGCTCCGCTAAAAGATTAATTTAATAAGCTCTACAGGGAAGTCAATTATGCCGGTTTATCGCTGGGAGGGGACTGAGTGAGTGTGAGTGAGAGCCGTGGATATGTTCCAAGGAGAACATTGGACGGCATGGCAGGGATTACTCGATAGCTTGGCGCGGGACTAATCCGCTCATCCGGTGTAATGGGAGTAATGAGGAGTAGATATTTATATTCGTTATAGTATACTGACCTAGGTTGATCAATTACCTATTCATCTGAGATAGATTGAGTGATGAAAGTATGTGAGGAGTAGTTGAATTAAATATTATATCTTATAATATAATTATATCTATAATAACTTATATATATAATTATAATCATCATAATATATATTAATATTAATATATATATATTATATTATTATTTATTTAAATTACTATTTATATATATATATTTATCTTATTTAATAAGAGAGAGAGAGAATAGTAGAAGAGAGAGAGAGAGAGAAGAGAGAGAGAGTAGAGAGATGAAGAGAGATAGATGGAAGAGAGAAGAGAGAGATGAGAGAGAGAGCAGAGAGAGGAGAGAGAGTGAAGAGAGAGAGAGAGAGAGAGAGAGAGAGAGAGAGAGAAGAGGAGGTAGATGACGAGAAACTGAAGATGAGAGAGAGAAGAAGAATAGAAAGATTAGAGAGAGAGAGTAGGAGAGAGAGAGAAGAGAGAGGAGAAGAAATGAGAGAAGGAGAGAAGAGAGAGATGAGAGATGAGAATGAGAAATTTGTAGAGAGGAGAGAAAGAGAGAAGAAGAGAGGAGACGAGAGATGAGTGAGAGGACGATATTGGGAAAGACGAGAGAGTGAGAGAGAGAGATGAGATAGAAGAGAGAGAGAGATGACGAAGTTGAATAGAGAGGAGAAGATAAGAGAAGATGAAGAGATGAGAGAGTCAGATAATAGAGACAAGATGAGAGTAGAGAGAGAGGTAGAGAGAGAGAGAGATGATGACACGTAGAGTAGATAGAGAGATGAGCAGAGAAGAGAGGAGGATGTAGAGGTAAGAGAGATTGAGTAGAGAGAGAGAGAGTATAAGAGATAGATGAGAAATATTATTGAAGATGAAAGATAGAGAGAGAGAGATGAGAGAAGAGAGAGAGAGAGATGAAGAGAGAGAGAGAGAGAGAGATGAGAGTAGAGAGGAGAGAGAGAGAGAGAGAGAGAGAGGTAAAGAGAGAGAGAGAGAGAGAGTATAATGAGAAAGAGAGGTAAGGTAGGCAGAGTAGAGAGTATGATAGTAGTAAGAAGATCGAGAAGTACATGATTAGAGAAGATTATTGATTGAACTGAATGAATGTATGGAAAGCAGCTATGCGGGAGGGCATATGTATGCTTTTTGGGACCGGTGTTAATTGAGTAAAACGAGAAGTAGAAGGACGAGTAGAAGAGAGAGAGTGCGACGTTAAATATTAGATTCACATTTATCCGCCGGGATCCCATTCACGTGAGATTGGAGGGAGCGGGTATGCAGACACTAGGACTACATATAATTTATATGTAATATATACTTAGCTAACTTTTTATTTAAATAAGGTACGTAATCATAACAATGATGCATTCAATATATTATAAATAATTTGTATTATTATTATTAGTATTATTATTCTAATATTATTATTTTTTATGGATAATTATTTCTTCTTTGACAATTTTCTTACGGCTAATTCATATAAAGTATAATATTTTATTTTTTTTTTATTCGGCATTTATTCATCCTTATTATTTCGTAGATATATTATTAGTTAAACCTCAGGTCGGATACTTACGGTTTTTTCTGAATTTTTGGCTACGGGCCTGAGGGCCATGCGGGGCACTATAAGTACCGAAACTCCCGAGTCGGTTTCTACACTATACCAAACCGACACAGTCTTTTTTGATTTAAACACTAAACACCCTACATGAGCTATGATCACGATGCTAGATTATCAGTTTTTCAGCCGTTATTCTCGTCTGCTCTCGACCTCTCGGGCGGATGACTATAGTTGGCGGATTTGACCTTTTCCTTCTCTTTGCTCCCGATTTCACTGCACACTTTTTCTTTCATAGTCCTCGGTCTGCTTCCCATCCCACTCTCCACTATCCATACACATTAATCCCCTCTACAATCTACTATGCTATTGATGGCCTTTTCCCTGCCCCCTCCCTTTCATTTATTCTCTAGCTCTGATGCTTAGTCGTGTCACAGCAAGAGGGTGGCACTCGTCCTCCTAGGAGGTCGAAGAGCCTTAAACTGATATTGTGATTCTACTCTGAGGTGTTTCGTTAGTTTTGAATCATAAAACTGAGCATATTATATACAGTTTATTTACATTCTCACTTTATTAAAATTACTTTATCTCATAGCTCACGAACCTAGCAGTACTCATCAGATTGTCTACACATATTACTAGATACCATATATATATATCATTGATCTATAACAATTACTTAATACCAGACATATATGATCCCACTACTAAAGAATCATATATATAGTATATATATATAATAATATATAATATAATACAATCACACTACACAGACTCTACAATAACTATACCGGTATAATGTAAGGACTCAGCGCAACATACATACAACTAGTACTGGTAAGTCACACCAACGACGATTAAAATATATGGGCAAGTCAAATCCTGCAAACTTTATATGTTAACAACCCGCAAAATTTTTTACAGTTTCTTGAAATTTCTACTAATCATGTTCTATAAATATGCCCGCCTATATTTTATATTTATTTCAGCTTTGAGTTAATACTCTAAATATAGTATGTATCTATACAGAAACGCGTAATATGCTATTAAATATCCTTTAAAATTAAAATTTTTTAAAAATGGGAAGTGGTTCTTCAAGTAAGTAACATAAAGCTAATGAATTTGCATGTTGGAATTATTTATTAGCACCCAAAGTTTTTACTCAATTTCTAAGAAGAGGATAAGTCTTCAAACATTATTTTAAGTCTTTAGATACATATATATATACATGGTAAAACATTTTTTATGATTAGTTTAAAAAAAGGAATAAAGTTTTAATTCTAGTTAAATGTTATATAATTGTAAATTAATATTATTATGTTTTAATTATTATTAAACATTATAAGGGTTTGTGATATTGGTTAGAATATATTTAAGTTTCTAAGTAGAGAAATATTAGAAAATAAGAGTTTTTATAAAAGCACAAACTTCATGAATAGAGTTGTATAAAAATACTGGGAATGCGATTTAGAGATGGGCAAATGCAGTTGGAAGAAAGGAAAGATAAAAAGTCAAAGGAGTGTCTAAAGATTACATGCAAAGAATGGGATGTGACTTGGAAGAAAATGATCTAGATAGGGAGTGAATTAAAACAGAGAATCATTGGAATATTTCAATGTATCATGGCTGCAT
>JABUQX010109792.1:22500-34297 GCA_015478945.1 Trachelipus rathkii
ATTTTATATAGGCCTACAAAATATTTAATGAAAAAAAAAGAGCACACTATTGCTAATTTATAAATATTTATGACAAAAAAGGAAAATAAGTAAATTTTTGGAGACTTTTTAAAGATAATATTTGAAAGGTGATTTGTTAAAAAAAAAACAAAATAAAAGTTACTAATTTTACCTTTGAGAATTTGTAAGCAAACAATTTTAAGTTTAGTAACGTAAATTGTATTTTTCTTTTTTAACAGACTTTTGAACTGTTTTAAGTATGGGTGCAGAGTTGGAGTCTGTTGCAAATTTGGTGGTTCTTGAGTCAGAGTCGATAAAAAGTACCAAACCCAACCTCGATGCCAACCTTAATATTAAGGGCTTCAAAGAAAGATGAACATGAAGAAGTAGTCTAGTTTTTAAGAACAAGTGGCAAATTTTAGCTTTTTCCCCAGTTATTTATTTATTTATATATATATTTTTTTTGGCAAAGATTCTCCTATTATGAATAATATGCTCTTTTTTATTAAACATTTTGTTTGTAAAATGTTGGTGCCAATTGACACAAGTTGAAAGTAAATTTGTCGCCTTTAGTGCTGCAGAGCTGGTAAAATTTTTTTTTTTTAACTCAACTCCAGTTAAACCATTTTAAAATACCTGACTCCAACTCTGCCTCTGAAACCCTTTAATTTATTGTAAAATAAAATTTCACCCTGCCTCTGACTTGTGCCCCACCCCCAAAAAGTTTCGACTCGTGCTCCACCCCCAAAAAAAATGGCTCTGGCTCCACCTTTAAGCCTTGTGGCTCGGCAGTTCTGACTCTCGGCTCCAGCTCTGGGCCTGATGGGATTATTTTGAAGTGAATAGAAGGGAAATAAAAAAGCAGAACGTTAGACCAGTTAGTAGTATTATATAATTTAACATAGATATTGCTGGCAACTAGGCTAAATAAGAATAAGTGGGAATTCGAATTGCACAAGATTAGATAGGAAAAATAAATAATCTTTGCTACTATGCCAGTAAAAGGGTAATTGGGTAAAGAAGGTTCATGGAAGAAGTCAATCAGTTGATCAGAAATACTATTATTGCTGTTATTCAATGCCATAAATTTTTATTTCATTTACTTAAGTGTCGTTGTTTTTTTAAAAAATATGTTTCTATATCATTATTTTTCTTAAACCATTTTGCGATTTACAAAGTCAATAGATTAATGATTTTTATAAATTTTATATTCGGTTCGTTAAGCGGATGTATAGTGGTGAGTGTGCTGGGAATCGACCGGCTGGGAGACCAAAGAAAAAGTGGATTGAGTCAGTGAAGGAATACCTGGAGGAGAGAAATGTGAGTTTAGCTGAGGCGAGAAGAAAGGTGCATAATAGGAGTGAATGGCGGGGTATGGTTGTGACCCACCTTGGCCAAGGGATGAACCCTACATTGACGAGATTCCATAGTGAGGGTTCATCACAGTCCGGGAAGCTCTAGGGTTGATTTTTCTGACTGCAGTGAGTTCTCACTAAAAGGTATAAAAAGAAGCCCAGCCTCACAGCCCGGTAAGGCTGGGCTTTTTTTCGACTTGCTTCATATTCTTCTACAACTTTTCTGCTTCCAGTGCTTGTTTTGCACCTTACCTCCAGTCTTGGGGAGAAGAAGTTGGGTGATGATGATGACGATAAATTTTCTTAATATAGGAAGGAGTATTTGCTTAATTGTTTTTCTTTTAAAATTATTTTTCATTCTCTATATTCTAGTTTATTTATTAATTATGGTATATATATTTTATCTTTCCATTATACCACAGCAAGTTATAAATTTTCGAAAATTTGCCTTTCTGATTTAGTATGGAAAAGTGTATCAAATTTATTTTTGAGTAATTTACTAATATTAAAGTGATGACATAGTTATGTCCATTTTACAATCGCTTTAATAGGTGAAATCTAAAAGAAAGCCTGGCTTGCTTATTGGGCAACCAATAACTTTTTTTTATTTTTTTTATTTTACATACACTAGTTTGATTTAGATCAATGATTTGAAATTTTGAGGAGTCCGAATTAGGACATTTTGTGACCAAGGAGCCCTGTGTGTGCTAGTGTGTTTTTTAAGTAGTTTTTTACCTGATGTCATCATAACAAGATTAATTTGGGGCAATATATATATATGTTCTTGACAACAGTAGAAGTTAATGGTTAATAACTCGTTAGAAGTAAAAAAAAAAAGGGAGGGACAATTATTTAAAAAATGGAAATATATTTAATTGAATTTATTTTAGTATTTAGTTTACTAATACAATAAGAGTTCAATCTTATAATGAAGATATTTACAATACTTCTCTATTTACGTTCCCTTTTGTTTCTTTATAAATGCCTATCGTAACATGAGGCTGTATACCATATACTTATTATTATTATATTTTCCAGCTTTTATTAAATTGCCTTTATTACTTCCAATTGACAAATCTACAAGCACTTTTCTTTTATTACTACCAACAGACAAATTTACAAGCACTTAAATCTTTAAGTGTTATTCAAATACTAATGAAATTTTAAATTGTCTTTATATTTATGATATTGCCTTTATTGCAGTATTGCAATAGACAAAAAAAAATTTGTTTCTTTCTTTTACAAAAGTTTATTTTTATTGCATTTTTCTCATAGTTTCACATCACATGATACTTTTACTTTACACTTTTTGTTTTTCATTTTCTTTAATTATTTTTACATAACATATGATCTCTTCTATTTTATGTATATCTCTGATTTAATTAAGACATATTTAGGAATATATGTATATATGCCTACTGTGAAATGAAAAACTAAAAATTATATTTTTTTCCATAAGACAAAAGATTCATAATTTTTAAAATACGTTATTGTTCATCTTCACTTAAAGATTGCTCTATTATTGTCTATTCTTATCAGCAGAGGAAATCATTGACTTATAGTAAAATTCAGAAATATTTATAAATGAAGTTGCTTTATAATTTTTTGGAAAACTTAGCATGGAGATATATTTGTCGAGTTTTCATTTGTCTTCTTTATTTATTTTTTTCATTTGTATGTATTTAGTTGAATATTAATCATGGGATGTATTATCATTTGTCTGGTTGACTTACATGAAATTATGTTGGTATTTATTTTCATTTCTTTTCATAACATTCAGCTTTTTAAGCAAAGAAAAGTCACAGACTCCTTTCACAATTCTTGTGTAAGTATAAATCTCCCCATTGCATGATCAGATCTTGACTTTCACAGTATATTAAAGGATTCTATTTATAAAATTTCCAAAAAATATATATGTGTAAACTAATTTAGTATTCCAGGACTTTTTAAAGGAACTTAAGAATAAAGTCATTATTTTTATAAGAAAAATATTTTAAGTTATTTTCCTCATTGCCTATTAGAAATTTTAAACTTATATCAGGGAGAAAACTTTCAGATAGTAAGTCGTGCACCTAATCAGTCCAGGGAGCTCTGAGTCATTAGTAAAGGAAGCTCCGAAAGACAAAGCTAAACAAGAAAGTAAAAGAAAAACTCCAACGAAATTACAGTTAGAGAAGTGGACTTCATCTATTAACGTCCTTTTAACTGTAAGAATTAAAATTTGAAAGTAATATTGTTATAAAAATCTCTATATTTGTAGAATTTAATTTATTATTATTGGTGCTCAAGATACTGTTGTGTCATCATTCAGTTTATTTTCCTGTCAGACTTTCGATGAATATAAATTTATTGGTTTGAATTTTGATTACTTCACCAACCCTTCAAATTATTTAAGTATATAATATTTAGGTAACTTAGAGATAACTATATTCATTATATTTATTTTTGATTTGTAAATCTTGAATGCATTTTTTTAATCCATTTTTATGATCAGAATATTAATTTTTTGAATTTTTTAAAATTCTTATTGCATTTAACTATTAGGTTGGAAAAAATTTTCTTCAGTATTCTATCAGCATGTCTTTTCACTAGTAGAAGTAGTAGTAGTTTTTAATATTTTAAAATTTTTAATATAACTTTAGGATGATGAAGGTGTTGCAGCTTTTGAAGAATTCCTAGTGGAATCTGAAATAGAACCAGGAGAAAATAAGAAATACTTAGATTTTTACAAAGATTGTAGTGAATTTAGAAAAAAGATGGACGAACTTGAAACTGAAGCACAGAGGATATATGAAACTTATCTTGAGGTCTGGATGAAATTTTATTATTATTATTTGTTAATCAATAAAAGTATTTTTAAATTGTAATCAAATGTAGAGACATTATAATGGATGGTTCCCTTCATGAAGGAATTACCCTTTACGCTGAGAGTAGGAAGTGCCTGTGAATAGTTTGCTTCAACTTTGTTACATTTTCTTTTGTCTTCTTTATTTTTTATATACCATCTCCTTTTTCCATGGTTTCTTTTCCTTCTTCTCCTTCTCATACTTACGTATCTTTGTGTGTAATTATTTTCCCTTTCCAGGCAGTTTCATACCCTCTTCTCTTTTCCTGATCCTGCTTGATGTTATGATGAGGTCCATGTGATGGACTGTGTCCGTCTCGGTCGAACTCCTTCCCCCTTTGGAGAGAGTATAGGTAAAAATATGGTCCTTTGCGCTTTGAAGGTTGTCTTGCTGTGAATTGTAAATTTCAAGTTCATCATAATATGTTATGTGGTGCATGGAAGGGGCCTGAACTCACCGAAGGTCACACTCAGCCCACCCTTCAAGGTGGGATTTCAGGGAAGGGGAAGATCGTTGGAGTTTTATGTGTGAAGTGGATGTAGCTTTTACTGATACGTTTCCAGTTGGTCATATTCTTGTATTCATCATTAGTTTTATTGTCATTGTTTTTTCTTATCGTGGCATAGAATTTTGGTGATTCGTTTTATTACTAAATCATAGAAGAAAAATTTGTTATTAAAGATAAACCAT
This sequence comes from Trachelipus rathkii, assembly GCA_015478945.1. Lineage (NCBI taxonomy): Eukaryota > Metazoa > Arthropoda > Malacostraca > Isopoda > Trachelipodidae > Trachelipus > Trachelipus rathkii. The sequence continues at coordinate 27,392 of JABUQX010109792.1, forward strand.
CATCAAGCGGGCTTCCCACCCGACCTTTTGCGATTCCCTATTTGTCTGGTGCATAGACATTGCTTCGAAGTCTTATTTGACGAAATAATTGGGGATTCCAATTTTCAGCCAGGAAATCTACCCTTGCCCATAGAAACTGTTTTAAGACCCCCCACCCCCCTCTTCCTTTCCACTACAGTTGAGGCATGAGACATCATCAGCTTCTGCTCATACGGTAACGCAGGTCTCGCAACGTGCGCGGGCTCACACCAACAAACAACAGTCTTCACAGGCGATTCTTGGCATGATAAATACCCTGTTTATTTTTATCTTAGCTCAGCAACGTCGGTCACTCACGACATGCAACCCTCTCATCCTGAATGGCATCTTAAAAACCTCGCTGCGTATGTCAGATACTTTAGGAATTTCAATGTGGAATTGCTCCGAGCCGTTTCAAGAAATCAAAGTAAGATTATGGCATTACTGTAGCATCTTGGAGTTATTCCCATAATCTCAATGCCTGAGAACATTGAAATGATACGTGCACTTAAGGGCCGGTGCTGGTTACTACTATATAACTGTTATTCCTCCTACCACGTCGAACACTTGCTTCCCCCTAACCTTCAGTATCACATTTCCACCAACCAAAGTGAAATTTTCAGTACACACTGTTCGCCCTTATCCAACTATCGAGTAGATGTTCAGATGCCACAAGTTTGGACAACCTCATAATTACTGCTGGTCTCTCCAATCAGTTCATCAGAAATTTGGAAGTTCTCTTCATATCTTTTGCGGCAACCCACCCTTCTGTCCAAATTGCAAGAACACCCATCCTGCTTCTCTCCACTGCCCATCTTTTTTGTTTTAGAAAAGAAATCGTTGACCAGTGTGCACTAAAAACTTTATGATAAGGTCATACAGAATGCCAGGAAGAAGTTGCCTCATCTTACACTACCATTTGTTAATGCAACTTCCCACACACAACCATTTGTTAATACAACTTCCCATAAGCCAGAAGTTACCTTGTGACATGCACATCAGCCTCGAAGTCTAGTTGTGACTCACATCCCCTACTCAAATTCCTTCAACTCTGATATCATAGAAAATATAGAGACAGAAAAAAGGCACATCGGTATATCGAGACTGTCTAAGTAAAATATACCACCACCCAACCCATATAACAAGCAAAACCCACACAGCTCCCCCCTAAGGTTTGGTAATATTTTATAAATGAAATATAAATCCAATATGATTGAATAAATATCCTGGCCTAACTATTTTTGTAATATAAAGATTAGGGATGTACCGGAACTGAAATTTTCGGTTCTGGCCGGAACCGGAATTAGCCGGAATCCCCCAAAAAAATTCCGGCTGGAATTCCGGCCAGAACTGGAATTTCTAATGAACTTTCCTTTAACTATAAAGAAATGTAAAAGAACCTATATAACTTTCAGCCACTTAGAATATATACACCTTATATATACATATATATATATATATATATATATATATAACTATATATATAAACAAAACATTTATATATTTATATATATACATATATATATATATATATATATATATATATATATATATATATATATATATATATATATATATATACCGTATATATATATATATATATATATATATATATATATATATATATATATATATATATTATATATATATATATATATTTCTATATATATATATATATATATATATATATATATATATATATATATATATATATATATATATATATATGGAAGGAAGCGCGAAAGGTTAAGAATGAGAATAAGGGGAATCTGCTTAGAATAATGAATAGGGATGGTGCTTTTGTAACTGATGAAATGGATGTGAGGGGAGTGTGGAACACTGAAAATCTGCACAATATTAACAGTAATGATGAAGTGAGAATGTGTGTGGTTTTGATGGTGCAAGAAGGAATAGGTATTTTGGGGATGAGGTTATTAGTAAGGAGGAGGTAATGGGTAGAGTGAGAAAGTTGAAGAATGGTAAATCTGCAGGTATAGATGAAATTACTAGTGAAATGATCAAGAGCGGAGGCGAGATGGTGATTGATTGGATTTGGAAGTTGTGTAATAAAGCGTTTATGGAGGGTATAGTTCCAAGGGATTGGAGGAGAGCGGTAATAGTACCCTTATATAAGGGTAAGGGAGAAAAGGGGAATTGTAGAAATTATAGGGAATAAGTTTATTGAGTGTTGTAGGGAAGGTATATGCTGGTGACTGGGTTGAAAAGTGCGTCGAGTGACTGAGGGACTGGTTGGTGAAGAAAGGTGCGTTTAGAATTGGTAGAGGATGTGTGGATCGTATCTTTACATTAATGATTAAGAAAATGAGAGATGAAGAATAAATTATATTTAGGTTTTATGGATTTACAACAGGCGTATGATAGAGTTGATAGGGAAGCTCTATGGCAGATATTAGTGATATATGGTGTTGAATCAAAAGTATGTATGACGATAGTGAAGCGTGTGTAAGAATAAATGGTGTCAATGGTGATTGGTTTAGGATTAATAGCGGAGTGAGACAGGGTTGTGTTATGTCTCATTGGTTATTCAATGTGTATATGGATGGGGTTATGAAAGAATTCGAGGTGGGGATGGCAGGAAATGGTGTTAGAATGATGGAGAATGGAGAGGAGTGGGGTGCTACCTATTATATGCGGATGATTTGGTTCTGTGTGGCGAATCTAGGGTTTGAGGATTGGTAGAGATTTGGCAGGGTGTGTAAAGGAGGGGTTTGAAAGTAAACGTAGTAAGAGTAAGGTTATGGATTGTAGTGAGGACAGTCCCTCAGTGTGAAGTTATAGTGGGCAGAGTAGACAGCTGGGTAAAGTGTCTGAGTTTAAATATTTGGGTATGTGTTGGATGAGAAGGGAACGGATGATACAGTGTAGTAGGAAAGTTGTGAATGGCAGGAAGGTGGCTGGTGCAATTAAATCGTTGGTGAATGTAAAGGGACTAAGTCTTGAGTGCGCTAGAATCTTACATGAGGGTATGTTGTTACCTGTTATTGTATGGTAGTGAGACTATGGTCTGGAATAAGAAGTATAGATCTAAAGTTCAATGTGTTCAGATGGACAATCTTAGGGGCATGCTAGGTGTGAAAAGAATTAATAAAGTGAGGAATGAACGTATTAGAAAGTGGTGTGGTGTGAAGAAAGGGTAAATGAGAGAGTGAATAAAATGAAAGTATGTTGAGATGGTTTGGTCATGTGAAAGCATGAATGAAAGTCGGTTGGTTAAGCGGATGTATAGTGGAGAGTGTGTTGGGAACCGACCGGCTGGGAGACCGAAGAGAAAGTGGATTGAGTCGGTGAACGAATGTCTGAAGGAGAGAAATGTGAGTTTGGCAGAGGCGAGAATAAAGGTGCATAATATGAGAATGGCAGGGTTTTGTGGGGGCATGGTTGTGGCTAGGAACCGACCAGGGACTGGCCCCAGCTGGCCCCAACTGACCAAAAATCAGAAAACCAGGGTTTCTACCGGGGTTAACTGTAAATTTACACTACATAGAGGGTTAAATCAAAAAAAAAAAATATTTTTAATTCTTAATCCTTTGTTATAAATTGATGCAAAATATATAAACATGCCTAAATATAATCAATTTTTTTTTGGTATTTACTAATTCAAATTAAAATTGAGGCCAAATTATAATTTTACCGGTTTTTAACATAAAAATATTCGAAATTTGAAATATCAATCGAATTCGGAAAAGGAAATAAAACTAAAATTGTTAAAATATTATTGTCTTTATTTATTTAAATTAAATATCTTCAAGAAGAAAATCAAATGTTTTCAGAGAAATCTGCTTTCAAAATTATTTATTTGAATTGGATTATTATATATATATATATATATATATATATATATATATATATATATATATATATATATATATATATATATATATATATATATATATATATGTATATATATATATATATATATATAATATATATATATATATATATATATATAAATAATAATAATATATATATATAATAATATAATATACATATATATAATAAATAATATATATATATATATATATATATATATATATGTATATATAATATATATATATATATATATATATATATATATATATATATATATATATATATATATATATAAATATATATATATATATATGTATATATATATAATATATATATAATAATAATATATATATATATATATATATATAATAATAATAATAATAATAATATATAATATATATATATGTAATAATAATATATATATATATATATATATATATTTCTCACTGTTCTCACCATCCTCCTGTGAGCGTGTGCACCTGTCAGTCCTTGTACAAAGCTTCTCCATCATCGTCGATCATCGTAGGCTGCTGTCACCACATCTCTCATGAGTCATCCCCTCCTCTCCCACACAGCTCTCTACAGCATCCTCCCTCATCCTCAGCCTCCCACTCCTCTCTCCTTCCTTCGGCTACACTCATAATACCTTTTCCTTGCCTATTTGCTTCCATCCTCCTCCTCTGTTCGAACCATCTTAACTGTCCTCTCTCCACCAGCTCTAATATACTATCCCTCCCAACACCACTCTCCGTCACTCTCCTCCTCCTATCCAATCTTGTCACCCCTAATATCAATCTTAAAACTTTCATTTCTCATGCCTGTGCTTTGCTTTTAGCTTTGTGTTTAGTGTCCAAGCCTCATGTCCATATGCTAATATAGGCCTCATAATGCTGATATATTATTATTTCGACTTTCCTCGGTATATTACGGTCATTGAGCAAAGGGTACAGCGACGCAAGTGTCCCATTAAACTTTCAATTCTATGGTTCAGCTCTGAAACATATCATTTCTTACTCCACTACAAACTCCTAAATATTCAAACTGATCCGTCTGTTTTAATACTTTCCCCTCAAATTCTTATATTCAACTCCTCCTGCTACCTACTCACCATCATAACCTCCATCTTCCCCCTATTTACTGATTTTCATTCCCTTCTCAAATAGAACCTCGTCCTATACTATAAACCTCTGCAGAGCCTCCCATGACTCCGAGATCAATGCCAGCTCATCCGCGTATCCAAAGAGCCCTCCAGCCCCCTTCCCGGTACCACCTTTCCACCATAGTCCATAAACGTTATGAACAATATTGGGAAAGTACACTTCCTTGTTTTAAACCTGTTGTTATTCCAAACCAACTACTATCATCCATCTGTGTTTTCACCTTGCAACAGCTGTCCACATACGTGCTTTTTATAGCTCTTATCAGTTTAGTAGGCACCTCATACTCCCTTTTCCCCAGGATCCTCCACAATACCTCCCTCGGAACACGGTCGAACGCCTTTCTAAATCGATAAAGGCCAAATATGATTTCCGGTTAAATTCTAAGTCTTTTCACACATCATCTTCAATGCAAAAATCAATTGTTGATCTTCCCGGTCGAAAACCATGCTGCCATTTATTCAGTTTATTTTCAACTGTCTCACAATCTTTGCTCTAAAATTCTCTCGTACACCTTTTCGATATGTGGCATCAAGCAATTCCCCTGTAATTTTACAGTCGGTTTTATCACTTTCTCTTATATATAGGACACAATACCAATTTATTCCAATCCTCAAGTGTTTTCGCTCCAGCACTTATTCATTTCTTCCGTCATCCACAAAACACCTTCATGGCTCTTCTCAATATCTCCACAGGCAGCATATCCTCAACTGCTGCTGCCTTACCGTTTTTCATCTTTCTCATCGCTTGTTCCACCTCCTCAGGTACAATCTGCCAATCTCCCCATCACCCAACCAGAGAATTTAGCTGTCCCATTGTTCCTCCTTCTATTATGTTATTCAGGATATTCAGCTGTTCAAGAAATATTCCCTTCTACCTTTCGCTAATATCTGACGGGCTTGTTAATAATGTTCCATCTTCATTTTTTATTGCATAGGATGGCGGGGCAGAGCCCTTTCTATAGTTTTTTGCAATGTTGTAGATTAACTTTCTCGTCCCCTGAAGGTCTTCCTCCAATTCTCCTCCAATCCTTTCCCATGTGCTCTCCTTTTCTCTTCTTTTTATCTGTTCAGCTTCTCTTCTCTCTTCCACATATTCCTCCCTCTCCTACACTCCTCTCGTCTTTATCCACCTTTTAAAACATTTCATTTTTCTCTTTACAGAAGTCTGAACTTGTTCAGTCCACCAAGGGGTTTCTTTTTCTTCATGAATTGTTTTCCTTGCCCATCCTCAGACACCTCCCACAGGGCGTCCCTCAATGCTCTCAACTCTCATCCACCTCCGCATCCATCAACACAATTCCTCCTTTTACCCTCCATTTCCCTCTTAATTTTCTCCACATTTCTCGGCTCTCCTTAACTTTTACACCATAGATCTCTTCCTTACATTTATGGGTTTAGCACCATCCTATTCTTATCTTTCCTAGCCAAACGGTGATCCAGGTCTTGAGATCTGACGGTATGTCTTCACGTCTTTAAACAGTCTTTTTGTTATTTGTTAGCATTAAGTCCATCATTGATTTCTCCTCGTATCCTATATACCCTTTCATTCCATCTGTTACCACGTCCATTTGTGGCTATCTCTATGGTTGTAAAAGTGTTCATCACGCTCATATCATAACATATTCCTCCCTCTCCTCCTCCCACTCCCTCTCGTCTTTATCCACCTTTTAAAACATTTCATTTTCTCTTTACCGCCGTCTGAACTTGTTCAGTCCACCATGGTTTCTTTTTTTCTTCCATGAATTGTTTTCACTTTCACAACATCCTCAGACACCTCCACAGGGGTGTCCCTCAATGCTCTCAACTCTCATCCACCTCACATCCATCTTGTTCCTCCTTTTACCCTCATTTCCCTCTTAATTTTTCTCTACATTCAGCTCTCTGTAACTTTACCATGA
>JABUQX010109793.1:0-10000 GCA_015478945.1 Trachelipus rathkii
ATCCATTCCGGCCATTCCATTATTCCTTCCATTCCACTCCTCTCTCTCTCTCCTCCTCTCTCCTCTTTCATAATAGGTCAGATGGTGGAGGTAAATCAAATGTGTGTTCAATAATAATAAATCGTCGATCGTCGTCGTCGTCGTCGATCGATAGATCGTCGTCGTCGTCGATCGATAATAATAATAATAATAATAATAATAATATCAATAATAATAATAATAATAATAATAATAGATCGATTAAGTAGTATAAAAACATCGATTTTTAGTAATCGGTGATATTTCGACAAACTTGTAATGCAATTGCCGGCAAAATTACGTTTTTTTTTGGTCACAAATCTGTTGAGGACAAATAATTTCAGGTTTTGATAAGTTTTGTTAAGTGTACACACTTAAAGCTGTATCTTCTTTAAAATCTTATCCCTTAACTTTATGGGGTACGGATTTAACCCAAAAGCTTTAAGATTTGTAAAGCAGTTTACGTCATACGTAATCATGCATGGGTTAGAAAAATATTTAAAAGATTGTCAGGAAAATATTCGATTTTTCGTCATCACTACCTTCACTCTGCAATTACCGCCATAATATCCAGGGTAGCCATCTTGATTTAAAATGAGTAACCTTTATCATCTACTCAACTCTTAAAATCAATTCACAAATTATATATATATATATATATATATATATATATATATATATATATTATTTATTAATATATTTATATATATATATATATATATATATATATATATATATATATATATATATATATATATATATATATATATATTTCTTTTATCTTTATTCTTTTTTTATATTATTAGTATGTCGTTGGATATATAATCCCAACCAATGCTTTGAAGTCTGGTATAAAAGTTGGCAATGTTAATCGTGGAGGCAGTCCGGCAGTATTTTCATCAGTTAAAGAAGTTGACTAACTTTGTTTTATTTTCGTTAATTTTAATATGAATTTGCTGATTCACTTTTATATGTGGATCCAAAGAAGAATATAAACATTGGCTACATTTTCTTAAATTAGGAAATTTTTCCTTACAAACAGGTTCCAAAAATCACTTTCTGAGACTAGTTTTTAGAAATATGTCAGATCGTAAGCTTATTATTTCATCTTCCACTGTAACTTTATCCAATTTAAATAATTCAGCAAATTTTGTTTCTCTATGCGCTCGTTGAATAGATAAATGACAAGCTGAATCAACTCTTCGAATTTGAAAAAGTTATTAAATCTGAGTTCACTGTCCTGAAGGACAGCAATGATTTCTGCAATATAATTTACAGAGTTGAAAATGAATGTGGGATGTTTTTGTAAGTGATCTTGAATGTTTGAAAATCTATCAAATTGCTTGTTTTCCAAATCCCTGATCATGGTTATTGCTTGATTCTTCAAAGCAACAACGTTACTCTTATATTAAAAATTTTATTTTTCCTATAATCCCTGTAAATTCAATTGAACTTAGGTGCCCGTAAAATCTGCCAAAAATGCCAAATTACAAAACCATTCTCGATTTCACAGTGTGATAATCACGACCTTTCATCAAAACTAATGACATCGTTAACAAGCCGCAAACCGGTGAAAAATTTACTTTGGCTAAGCCACTTAACATCCGTGTGCATAAGCAAACCTTGTTCACTCTCTTTCAAGTGTAATTTAAAGAGGAGCCTTTGCAGGGATTTACCTCTGATGGAATTGACGATTTTGAAAGTAATATCCATGACATCTTTCATATTAAGCCTCTTGCTGGCTAAAACTTGCTGATGAATGATGCAATGATAAAAGTTTGGAAAGTCTTCATCTTTCTTACATAAAGCTATGAATCCATTGAATGAACCAGTCATCGCAGGAGCTGCGTCTGTGGTAACTGACATAAGTTTTCTTAGTGGCAACAGAATCTTATCAACATGCTCTTTGAATCCTTGAAAAATATCAGCACCTCGAGTTCTTTCTTTCAATGAAATCATTCCTAAAAATTATAATAATATTAACAATAATACTAACAATAATAATATTAATTAAGAAGAATTAGTATTGGTTTCTATGTAATTTTTTAAGCTAAAACACTTGGGACTAATTTTGGTACTGGCCAGGTTTTTCTAATATCTTTTATACAAACTTAATTATCTTCAAACTTCCAGGTATTTTTAATAATACCATTGATAATATAATAGTTAGACCTATAACCGTAGTAATATTGCTTTCTGTTATAACGACAAAAACTTGGGTTTGGAACACAAATGTATTACAACTACTATAATAATAATAATAATAATAATAATAATAATAATAATAATAATAATAATAATAATAATAATAATAATAATAATAATAATAATAATAATAATAATAATAATAATAATATGTAATAATAATAACCTAGCTAATTCTGTAATCGTAAAATCCTTGACTACCATTAATGTCTTTCTTCGTGTACTTAACTTCATGTACACAAATTTCTTTTGCATTTCCACATGCATATGCTTTCCTCCCACACCTCCACATATATATATATATATGTCTCTCTCTTTCTCTGCTCTCTCTTTTCTATGGCATATCTCTTGCTCAATATATATATTCAATAAATATATATATTTATATATATATATATATATATATATATATATATATATATATATATATATATATATATATATATATATATATATATATATATATATATATATATATATATATATATATATATATTCAGTTTTTTTACTTGTTATTTTAACACGTAACCTAATTAAATTTTATGTTTACGATACTCACCCAATTGGGGAAAATGCAATTCCTAGATAAAGGTAAAATTCAAAACACAGTTTGATGATAAGGACACCGTTTGCTGTAACAGACTTACTTGTTTAATAGAAATATAAGAAACTTTCTTAAAGTAATTAAATACACTTCCATATAATAATAAAGGGTAGATGAAACATACTGATGTCTTAAAAGTAGTTTTGTATTTTTTACATATGTGTACTGGATATGTTTGCATGTATTCTGAAAATTTTCTCAAGTCATTCATACCACTTCAGTTAAAATTCTTTAATATATATATATATATATATATATATATATATATATATATATATATATATATATATATATATATATATATATATATATATATATATGTAACAAATTACTTTAAAATATTGGGAGGTTTGCTTGGACATAGATCATTCTCCCTCGAGGATCTTTTTACTTAAATTCTTTTTAAATTATAAAAATTGTCTTTATTTTCCATGTTTCTTAAGATAATTTTTTTCTATCGATATTAGGGAAAGATTGGACAATCTTACTTCCATTTGAGAGTTTCTCAAATATGTTTTAATTCTCTTGAGAGCTGAAAATGAGCGTTCAACAATCTCACTTGAAATTGGTATAGTTAGAGTTAAAATTATCAGTCTATAGAGTTCCTTAAGGCATTCTGAAATCTTATTCTCTAATAAATACTTAAGGGTTTCGTCAACATTATCTTTAGCAAAAATTTTGTTTGAGTATGCAATACACAATTCAGATCACAAACGTGGAAAGTCAAAGTAAGAACGGTAATTTATTTTTAAGGATTGAAAAGTCTTTTGAGGAAAACTAATATTGTATGATTTAAATTTTTTGCCATCCAAAAGTTGTACAAATTCCAAATTATTAAAAGACATAAAACGTTCTTTCATTTGAACAATAAGGTTATCAAATATTTGATTATATAACTGTCTATTAAACGTTTCAGGTGATAAACTCGTTTTTTCCCTTAATGAAAGTGAACCACATTTCTCTTTTATTTTATTAAAATTCTCCTCAAATTTCGTGTTTCTAAGTTGTTCAATCTTCTTTATAGTGTCTTCGATGATAATCGAGGCATATACAATATCCATAGATTTCGTTTGTAAAATATTAAAAAGGTATTCAGTAAATGGAAATATTTGAGAAAATATTTCTAACAAAAAATTAAACTGAAAACTTTTCATAGCTGCAAGCAAGCCTCTTGCGTTATTTTCTGTATTTCCATCAAATTGTTTTGGATTATCAAGAATAAAATTAAAAAGATTAAGAATATCTTCTATAGTTTATTTTACTCTTTCAACGAGTCGTGATGAATAATTCCACTGACTTGGAGCCAATTATATATATATATATATATATATATATATATATATATATATATATATATATGTAATACAAATATATATATATATATATATATATATATATATATATATATATATATATATATATATATATATATATATATATATATATATATATATATATATATATATATATATATATATATATATATATATATATATATATATATATATATATATATATATATATATATATATATATATATATATATATATATATAGTCAATCCAGTTTCTATAAGCAGGGTATCTTAATTTGAGAATAAAAAGCAGCACGAAGGCTCCAGACAGTGGCATTGGAAAAACTTTAATGACAAAATTACAACGTTTCGGAATACATCAGTTCCCATCATCAGGCTACAAATGATATATTATGAAATAGAAACAAACAAAAAATATATAAAAATAAAAATAAAAATAAAAATAAAAATTTAACTATAGTTAAGAAATTAAACATATTCATTTGGTGTCAATTATTATCATTAACATGTCATTATTAAATTACATTAAATAAATAAGCAATGACAAAAACACAAAATCCTCAGGACCAACACAGAATAAAGTATTATCACGTAAAATAAAATGGTTAAAATATTTTATTTATTAAAGGGAAACTCATTTAAATTTAAGATGTGCAAATGACTAATTTAGGATAAAACACTCACCAAAATAATTACAGCTAGGAGCTAAAAACAACACAAAAAAGCCAGCATTAATTAACATCGGGAAAAAACCTTCTGAAGACAAATCAAGAATCAAAGCAGCTGCAGCTTAAAAGGACCACTGTCACTATTGAGAGAAGGTTTAATGTTGGCAATGTATAGGGATTCAAAAATGTTGAGGTTGGTTGGTAAGCTGGTTTGTGACAGTATAGAGAAGTTTGTATAATTAAAGGCGTGATCATGAGTGTGAGCATGGTCACGTATAGCAGAATAAGCAGGGGAATTCAGCAAAGAATTAGTGCGGGTGGAAAAACCTCGGTGTTCATTGATTCTGACATTTAATTGGCGTAGGGTACTTCCTACGTAAGCGGCGTCACAGTCGCTACATAAAAATTTGTAAATGACAGAAGAACGAAGAGAAATGGGAGTTTTGTCCTTATGATTACAGTACGACGCTATTTTGTAAGAAGAGTTAAAGATTAATTTAATGTCTAATTGAGGAAAACTAATACGTAACAGATGGGAAAGATCTTTATAAAGTTTGATATGGATGTGTTCGTAAAACGGCAGTGCAAAATATAATTTCAGCTTGGGAACGGTTGGGATAGGGGTGGGGGGTCAAATTTGGAGCATAAGAACCTATTAATATATTTATAAATAAGAGAGTGGGGAAAAAGGTTAGAACTGAAAAAGTTCACCAAAAATTCGAATTCATGATGCATTAGGTTGTAAGTGGACGTTAGGTGGAAGGCTCTAAATAACAAGGTTTTAATGCTATTACATTTAAATGACAAAGGAATGTGGCTGAAGAAGTTTAGGCCTAATCCAGTGAAGGTTTTCTTTCTGTAAATTGTAGTTGAAAAATCTATTGCAGTTTTTTTAATAAACATATCCAAAAAAGGAAGGGAATTATTTGTTTCGTCTTCATGCGTAAAGGTTATGTTAGGTAGCTGGGAGTTTTTGTAATTTAAACAAAAAATTTGAATTTTGGTTTCATCTGTGAACAGTAGAAAGGTGTCGTCCATATATCTTTTGTAAAATGTGGGTTTGAATGAGGGGGGACATTTATCAAGCCATATTTGTTCATAGTGAGTTAAGTAAGCGTTAGCCAAAATAGCGCTCAAAGGCGAGCCCATGGCTAGGGAGTTGGTCTGGGCATATAGAGTGTTACCAAAAAAGAAGTACGTGTCTTGAGTAGCAAGTTTTAAAAGTGTACTAAATTCCTTTTTGTCGAAGCCATTGAACTGGGAAACTGAGGAAAAAATGCTGTCGAGTAGGATATTGATGGCATCGTTAATAGGGATGTTGGTGTAGAGAGACTCGATATCAAAGCTTGTCATGTGATAATTCTGTAGATCAATACTATAAAGCCAGTCTTTAAAATGATACGAATTTTTAATCGAGTAATCATTAATAGTGAATGGAGATAATAGAGGGACCAGATATTTAGCTAATTTATAGTTGTGTGTATTGAATGCTGTTAAAATTGGTCTAATCGGTACATTAGTCTTATGAATTTTGGGGAGTCCGTATAGGATGCCAGGGGATGAACCGTGAGCATAAATATCATTAAAAGTCGACTTACTAATCTTTTCCGCCTTCAGAAGCTTCCTCAGAAAGCGGTTAACTTTATCTTCCAAGGAGAGGGATAAATTAATGGGGCATTTATTAGTTATAGGGTTGAATTTTGTGGTATCCGAAAGGACCAGGTTTAGTTTCTCAGTGTAGTCTGATTTATTTAGTAAAACTACTCCATGTCCCTTATCGGGTCTGCATATGATAACTGAAGTGTCCTGTTTAAGGGTTCTTAAAATAGCAAAATCGGATTTAGAAATTAAAAAAGAGAAAATTTTGGCAGGGTTAAATTTATAGAAATGTTTATGTGCGATATGTTTGATTTTGAGGGTAACATTTTTAAAATCAGTATTAAAAGGTTCATAACTCTTGAGGGAATGAAGTAGACTCTCAAAAGCTCCAAAATATTTTACAAAATTAATATTAAAAAGAGGTAAATTAAAGTTTAGACCCAAACTGAGCAACCGTTTTTCATCAGATGACAGTAACTTAGATGAAAGGTTAAATATAAACTTATCTGAATTCAACAATGAATTGTCAGGGCATAAATTAAGTGACTTAAGTTTAGCCTTGTGAGTAGACTTACAAAGTTCTATGCGCTTTGAAATGAGTGACGTGAGTTTGTTAGTAACAAATAAAAAATCAATAAATGACAGAGTATTCCTTAGTTTATCATAACAAATTTGGTATTGAAGATCGATATGTTTACTTTCTTTAAGTTTATAAGAAATTTCCTTGTTTAGTAATTTAAACTGAAACCCTCGGTATAGGTTACTATTATATAAGCGCTTTGTGAAAAGTTTGAATCTAATAAATTTGGGAAGTATATTATAGGCCTTACATGTCCTGAGGAATTCGAGGTCAAGCTTGCGTTTCTTCTTTTTAAAGTGTAGATTTTCCAGTTGTCTGAGAGTTCCTACAGTGGCTTGGCCATATCTTTGTCGTATAGAGTCAATCCAGTTTCTATAAGCAGGGTATCTTAATTTGAGAATAAAAAGCAGCACGAAGGCTCCAGACAGTGGCATTGGAAAAACTTTAATGACAAAATTACAACGTTTCGGAATACATCAGTTCCCATCATCAGGCTACAAATGATAAATTATGTAATAGAAACAGTCAAAAATATAAAAATAAAAATAAAAATTTAACTATAGTTAAGAAATTAAACATATTCATTTGGTGTCAATTATTATCATTAACATGTCATTATTAAATTACATTAAATAAATAAGCAATGACAAAAACACAAAATCCTCAGGACCAACACAGAATAAGTATTATCACGTAAAATAAAATGGTTAAAATATTCTATTTATTAAGGGAAACTCATTGAAATTTAAGAATGTTGCAAATGAGTAGTAGGATAAGAGAGTCCAACCAAAATTAGTACACTTTTAAAACTTGCTACTCAAGACACGTACTTCTTTTTTGGTAACACTCTATATGCCCAGACCAACTCCCTAGCCATGGGCTCGCCTTTGAGCGCTATTTTGGCTAACGCTTACTTAACTCACTATGAACAAATATGGCTTGATAAATGTCCCCCCTCATTCAAACCCACATTTTACAAAAGATATATGGACGACACCTTTCTACTGTTCACAGATGAAACCAAAATTCCAAATTTTTTTAATTACATAAACTCCCAGCTACCTAACATAACCTTTACGCATGAAGACGAAACAAATAATTCCCTTCCTTTTTTGGATATGTTTATTAAAAAAACTGCAATAGATTTTTCAACTACAATTTACAGAAAGAAAACCTTCACTGGATTAGGCCTAAACTTCTTCAGCCACATTCCTTTGTCATTTAAATGTAATAGCATAAAAACCTTGTTATTTAGAGCCTTCCACCTAACGTCCACTTACAACCTAATGCATCATGAATTCGAATTTTTTGTGAACTTTTTCAGTTCTAACCTTTTTCCCCACTCTCTTATTTATAAATATATTAATAGGTTCTTATGCTCCAATTTTGACCCCCCACCCCCTATCCCAACCGTTCCCAAGCTGAAATTATATTTTGCACTGCCGTTTTACGAACACATCCATATCAAACTTTATAAAGATCTTTCCCATCCCTCAATTAGACATTAAATTAATCTTTAACTCTTCTTACAAAATAGCGTCGTACTGTAATCATAAGGACAAAACTCCCATTTCTCTTCGTTCTTCTGTCATTTACAAATTTTTATGTAGCGACTGTGACGCCGCTTACGTAGGAAGTACCCTACGCCAATTAAATGTCAGAATCAATGAACACCGAGGTTTTTCCACCCGCACTAATTCTTTGCTGAATTCCCCTGCTTATTCTGCTATACGTGACCATGCTCACACTCATGATCACGCCTTTAATTATACAAACTTCTCTATACTGTCACAAACCAGCTTACCAACCAACCTCAACATTTTTGAATCCCTATACATTGCCAACATAAACTTTGTTAGTCTCGTTATTCAAGTAATTTGAACTATTTAAATAATCCCTTTCATTGCTCTAACAATTAGACATTTAAGTCCAAATTACAGACAGATACCATGATAAACGATAATATAATATTCAAATAACATTATCACTTTAGTGCACAAAAGAAAAAGGGCGGACCTGACCAAAAAAAAAATATCGTTTGAGACATACATGGTCAACTGCTCTTGGCAAGAGTTAATATAAATCTAAACAATCTGTTATAAAACTTAGCCTTCTTTTTTTTGGGCATATTATCCTAACTCACTATGTGAATGGATGCCATTTTGGAGGCTTAAATTGGCTATCTCCTGAAGTTTTAGTGTGATATGGTTGGGGATAACATTCATTCTTTTTTGAATGTATTCACGAACGATAAGGATATCATCATCCCTCAATTTCCTTTATGGATCCTCGTGCTCTTACACTTGAATCCAGAAGAAGGAGGAGGAGTGGTTATTATGACTACTACTGTTGCTACTGTGGCTTGTCTTTTGCTGCGTACTACGTACTTGAACTGTTTGAAAACACTTACTTATTGCATGTTACTAGAGATCGCTCTAAGTGAGCTTCATTTTTTGTTCCTATGGCGAATGAATTATATATTATATATATATAATTATGTATATTTAGTAGTATATATATATATATATTATCTATAGAAGTTATAATATATTTATATATTAAATTATCTAATTACTATATATATACTAATATATACTATATATACTATTAAATATAATATATATAGTATATATAAATATCCATTCTATTAGGTTTACATTACGTACACGTCCTGTATACATTCCAAAACATTACTACCCAGTAGAATAATGTCTCATAAATAAATGAAAACGAGCATCTACACTGTTCAATATCCAGAATAATTTTAGAATCTTTATTGAGTCAATAAACAATTCTTAAATTGAGTCACGGCATTATTTTACAGGCAAAAGACTTCACTACTTAATATACACAAACACATTAAAATTATATCTGACATAAACACTTTCTAAATACGTCCTCAAAACATATTTTCGTTCTCTAATGGAATATAAACGAAATTCTCTCAGGGCAATGTCTCATTTCTCTTCATCAATCGCTGACATATCTAAAAATAATAATCTTTAAAAAAAT